>JADLZK010001167.1:0-29708 GCA_015847255.1 Hyparrhenia diplandra | reverse complement strand
TGCCCAGGGCCTCGACCCGTCTCCCCGCCACGTCGTCCTCTCTCTCTTCCCGTTCCTTCCGTTCCGGCCTTCCCCACGGCCCCACCGGCCATTGACCCCTCCGGCCCTCGCGACCTCCAACTCCAACCGCACCACGATGCCGAAGCCGCCGGCACCGGCTGTTCCGTCAACTGAGCCGCCGCCGCCGCCGCCGCGCCTTGCCGGTGGGCGTGGGCCGCGCGGCCTCTGATCCCTGCCGGCGCTCTCTCCTACAACACCCACCGCGCCCTCGTCCTGGGGCTCACCTTCCTGGCCTACGCGCTCTACCACGCCTCCCGCAAGCCGCCCAGCATCGTCAAGCGCGAGCTCGCCCGGTCCTGGCCGCCCTTCGCGGACCCGGCGCTCCTCGGCGCCACCGACGTCGCCTTCCTCACCTCCCTCGGCATGTTCGTCGCCGGCCACCTCGGCGACTGCCTCGACCCTCCGCCGCTTCCTTGCGGGCATGGTCGCCAGCGGCGCCGCCGTGGCGCTCTTCGGCGCCGGCTACCCCTCGGCCTGCATTCCCTCGCCTTCTACGTCGTCGCCCAGGTGATTGCCGGCCTGCTCCAGTCCACGGGCTGGCCCTCCGTCGTCGCCATCGTCGGCAACTGGTTCTGCGGCCGGAGGCGCGGCCTCATCATGGGCGTATGGAACGCGCACACCTCCGTCGGGAACATCACCGGATCCCTTGTCGCCGCGGCCATGCTTGGGTACGGGTGGGGATGGTCGTTCGTGGTCCCCGGTGGGCTCATTGCGCTCGGTGGCGTCCTTGTACTTTTCTTCCTCGCGCCATACCCCCAGTACGTCGGCTTCGGCCCGTCGCCGATTGAGCCGGTCACTGATGAGAGCACCGACGGGGGAGGACGTCACTGCCGCGGGTGGCGCTGGGAAGGACAGGCGGGATGCCGTGGGAATTTTTAGGCACTAGCCATTCCGGTGTGGTCATCTTCGCGCTCTGTCTGTTCTTCGCCAAACTGGTTGCCTACACGTTTCTGTACTGGCTCCCATTCTACTTGAGCCAGACTGGTAAGCCCGTGTTTTTTCTTCCAATGAGTTAGTTCCTTATTATCGATTAGAATTGGTCAGAGGCCCAGAGCGATTATCATATTAGATTAGATTGGTATGAATTGTTAGCTTCCTGCTCTGCATTTGGTTAGATTGATATGTTTTTTTATGATGAAGGTTATCATTATCATGTTTGCTTGTGATTGAATTTTGATTGGGCTGGACATGAACTTACATTCTAGAGTAGCATGTTGTCGTAGTTATGCTGCAGCAGCAGTTTCATGATTTGCAGTATATCAGTATTGCAAGATATATATAGCACATAGAAAGGCAAAATGGTAAGAATTTATGTCGTGCTAGATAACCCGTTCCCTCGCGTATCCTGTGTGCATCTGTATAAGTTTTGTCAGAGGTTCAGAGCTGATCCTACCCTTTCTTGTACTGAAGTTAGGAATGGACTAACGATAACGTGATTTGCATTTTGATTTGAATATACCATGACTCACACATTTATCTGTTGTTTCTGTTTATCTGAAATTCTAAATACAACTTTGCTTTTCAAGTCAAATGCATCGGTATTATCCATACTGCATTTTTAGGGTCTCCAGATGACTTGTATGATTGTCTTGTAATAAGTTGTAATTTAAAATGACACTTCTTTTAACACTGTAATTTTTTTCCAGCTATTGGAGGCCAGTATATGTCAGCTGCATCTGCTGGATATCTATCAGTTTTGTTTGATGTAGGTGGAATAGTTGGTGGAGTTCTAGCCGGCTTCATATCTGACCAGCTCAATGCTCGGGCAACCACCGCTGCCATTTTCATGTACTTGGCGATTCCATCTCTTTTCCTCTTTTAATACATATGGTAGTACCTCAAAAGCGACAAACATTGGCTTGATGATGATCAGTGGCCTCTTTGTTAATGGACCTTATGCTCTCATAACAACTGCTGTTTCTGCTGATTTGGGCACTCACAAATCCCTTAAAGGAGATTCTCGTGCATTGGCCCGGTAACGGCGATTATAGATGGGACAGGATCTCTTGGTGCTGCATTAGGACCATTCATAACG
This sequence comes from Hyparrhenia diplandra, assembly GCA_015847255.1. Lineage (NCBI taxonomy): Eukaryota > Viridiplantae > Streptophyta > Magnoliopsida > Poales > Poaceae > Hyparrhenia > Hyparrhenia diplandra. The sequence goes on along the minus strand of JADLZK010001167.1, from coordinate 27,613 downwards.
GGCTTCATTTCAAGAAAAGGATGGGATTCAGTATTCATAATGCTCGCACTTTGTGCACTGGTTGCTGCTGTGTTGTTGTCAAGTCATGTGAGAACAGAAATTCCTCAGATCATCCAGAAGTGGAGAGATCGCTCAACTAATACTCAGAATGGAAATGCAGGTAATGACTACAGAGTACAGACAGCAGTGTTGCGTATGTCCCATTCTAAATACTATCATAAAAGCTTAGTGATTTAGTATATTGTGTTGATGATCTTCTTGCTCTGTCTAACAGATCCTGATGTTCAGCCACTTCTAGTGGACGGAACTTGACGGGGAGATCTTTCGGTGCTGCTCCTAGTGTGAGACAGTTCTGTCGTATTGTTGTTGAGTTAATGTGATATTCTGGAGAAAAGCTAAATCAGACCATGACAAGGAAACAGTTCCTGTCCCTAATGCTTATTGATCTGAGCAAACAAGGAGTGGGATATAATCTGTTTTCTCAAATGATGGTATAGCCCATCGCAGTAGAAATTTTGGATACATCAATCTGTTGTATAAGAATATACTGTATATTTTTAGCGTATCAAATGTGTACTTCAGGGGATTTAGATGAACCTAGGAAGATAGAACAATGACTTAACAGTCTGAAATACAGATGAAGGCTGTGTGTTTTGGCCCTTGATGGTAACTGTTTAGCCGAACGGGGTCCAAAAAATCCCTGATGACCATTTTGCAGTAGCTTGTCGCTATGACCAGGGTTGTGCTACTTTTATTTTTGTGACTTAAGCTGATATGTAGTTTGCTGAACTACTAAGAAGTTGATTAAGGAGATCGGGTGAAAAAAAAAATCTCTGCAACCGAGTTAATATTACGTAATTTTAATGTAGATCGAGGCTTGTTACGATAAATTAAATGCTTTATTATTAAGTATTTTTAGCGTGGATTGAAGCTTTTGTTAAGATAAATTAAATGACATTATGAACAATGCTTTATAAAATAATCAATAGTTTAGCACATTCGTGTTACTGTTACATATACTCATGCGGCCGTGCAGAAAACATCCAGACTCTGTATATACAAGGAACCAAACAAAATAGCTTGCATACGCCCCAGCGCTGGGGTGAGCGAGATACGGACCAGACTAGATGCACCTATATAGGCAACCAAAGGTGGGCAACAAAGTTGGTTGTATTGATCCTAAAGTTCGTTACCACCTGCACATTGGTGGCCTATGAGAAAGGACTTGAAAATCTAGCTGTAAATACAGTGAGTCACACAAGTGCCCAAGCAGGGAACAGGCAACAGAGAAGACATATATACCTCAATACTTGGACCAACGCAACAGTGAAATTAGCGATGAAACAAGAGGCAAGTGGGGCAACAAGCAGAAAAGCAGAAGCCATGGCTGCCATCTCCCCAGCAAGAAGCTAGTTTGGCGAATGGTGTTGGCTACCGCAACCGCAACCGCAACCTGTAGTCAAGCGGCTCAAGCCTGGCGTGGCGCTCTCAACATGAACGACACGGGCTCGATTTCCTCGCTGCACGACCCACGGGCAACTCGGTCCTTTGTTTGGGCCGTGACTGCTCTGGCCTTGTGGGCTCGGAGCTTTCGACCGGAGACCAACCTCGTCTCGCGTTTATTGAGATTTTTTTTTTTTCTCTGGTCGGAGTTATTTATATTTACACGTATACGTAGTACCTTCAGTCCGAAGTACTGTACGTATATACTTATTAAAATTGCTTTTGTATGATTTTCTCTTCTTCTGGTTATTAAAATCACGTTTACCTTTTGAATTAGGGACGGATGACTAAGTAATAACTCTACGTTATACACAAGTAGCCACGTAGGCTCGTGTTCACGTACCGACCATGCATTACCAAAACGCTGGTTTCACCCAACGTGCTAGGTAGGAGGCAGCAGCTCTTGCACTCATCAATGCTTGGATCACGGAAAGTTTGCTCGGGGCCGGTCGGCCGGCAGCCCCCGCCGCGTCCACCCAACATCGATCGCTGTCCCAGCTGCACAAGATCGAGCTGCTCCATCCGGTCGATCGGCCAGCGAAATCTTGTCACGCCGTGCAAGAACAGAGAGGCCAGCCGGTGGCTTTGATTCAGCCGATCGCGGTGAGTAGGCGAGAAGTAAATCTTGCCCAGACTCCAATTTACCGGCCGGCCGCCAAATTCCAACACTACGGAAAAGGGCCCTCTCTCTCTCTTTTATCTTTGCAGTACAGCAACGCATACGTCTCACCGCACCGCACCGCACCTCCTGCCGCCGCGCTGCGCCGCGCACGTAGTAACCTACTAACCAACAACCCACGAACCGGCCGGCGAAATCAACCTGCGGCGGCGGGGAGCGGCCAGCACAGCAGCCAACGCCGTCCTGCCCTTGCTCTGATCAAGCCTCGCTCGAACTACATGTCTGTCTATATGGTGAAACACCACACCTCACACACATATATATCACTAGCCGATCTGCACTGCAGGACGCGGTGACAACTGCTCAATCAGCTGTGGTCACTGCAGGAGTGAGCTAGTGGGTGGTTGAGAAGAGAGGAAGACGAAGGGATGGGGATCAAAAAGGTGAGGGATGGATGGTCGCTTTGCTTCCCTTGCAATGTACCCTACCCACCCAACCTTGTCATCACTCTCGCCACGTTACTGTCACTGCGATCATCAAATACTGCTGCAATTTGATTTAATTTTCCTTTTTTTTTTATAATTAGATCGATCGGCCTCGTGGTGGTGCAGCTAGCCAGCCAGACGGGAGGCCACTAATGCGCGCCTCATAATAATAATAATAATAATAATTGTACTGCCCGGACTCGAGACCGTGCGAGCAGCAGCTAAACAAGCTCGATCGAGAGAGGAGGTCTGGTCGTCCAGGCTGTGGTGGTTGTTGGTGCAGTAGGCCTCGACCTCGTGGTCATGGGCCAGGATACATATGATCCAGTTGGTTTGCGAGTCACTGTCAGCTGCATATATAATTTCAGTGATCAATCGAGCAGTGCATGGCCAGTGTGATCGAGTGATTCAAGGGACGGCAGCATGCACCTGGTTGGTAGCTTGGGCGAACAGATCTTTGTGAAAACTATGTGCGTGTGGTGGTGTGGACGTACGTTCCATTGGGCATTGGCAATTTGGCATCTGCAGACAGGGAAAGGGAAAGCCTCTACCTCTGCTCTGCATCTCTGGTGTGGTTCAGGTTCAGCAATCAGCACAGCTTGAGATGTGCATGCATGGCCGACTGATCTACAGTAGTACAGTGCTACGTAACTATCACCCACGCGTACGTTACCTCTGGTGAACGTCTGGTCTCTTCTCCAATCTCCTCAGATCGAGCTACCTAACCTACCGCATTGTCTACAGCCGTCTGTGCATGCGAACTGAACCTGGTGCCTGCAGAGAACTGACAGCTATCAGCTAACTTAGCTGAGAGCTGTTTTCCGACCTTAATAGTATAATCTGAACGGATCTATCTCACAATGGGATTGCACGTACGGACGCTGGATCACAAATGTACAAGCGTTTGTGCTTCACTCAGCTCACAGATTCGAGCTGCAGGCGGCAAGTGCATGGCTGGACTTGCTTCAGAGTTGCACAAGATCGCTGTCACCTAGCCTTGACCAGTACGTCCATCAGAGACAGACGACTGCGTCTAATTCGGACGCACCAACAGCTTACACTTGTTCCCACTTCCTCTCTGTTTCCGATCCCCGTCGCTGTCCAAGCGATTCGTTGGCGCTTCAAATCACCCACCTTGCTGTTCTCTCGCTCGCTCGCCAACCGGAGATGCTGCCATGCAGTGTCGCCTATTGCCAGTTTGCCACACGGCGGCAATGCAGCCTAGCTCAGTAGCTCCTGGGTCACGCAAGGGCGCAAGGCCACCGGCCGGCCGGTGCAGTGCTATGCAACTGGCATCTAGCTAGCTAAGCCTTGATGATGCCGCGCGCCGCACACCAGTGGTTGAGAGATCCATGGATGGATGATGGAGATTGGAGATGACAGTGAAAAGACACATGATAATTTTGCAGTATGATAATGGGTGTGGTGTGGTTGCCATGCATGCAAACCCTACCTAAATTTGCTAAGATATAGTAATCCTTAAACGTTCTGCTAGTATAGTATTATATATAATAATGATCTGGAAAAGCCGGTTGCTTTGCCTTTTTTACCTTTAGTTAGTAGACCCCCTTTTGCTTCTTTAATCATTGATCAGAGGCGGCAGGAGTGACATGCTCTTTTATTATTGTAATGCTGCCGTTGCATGCATTAACCCCTGACAGCCTAGAAATATATGATGGTACACAAGTTTGTGAATAGATCAACTGAGCTGCTTAATTACTGCATCTGATTTGTTCTTAGTGGACAAATAATTGTAAGATTTGGGTAGGAAGGAGGAATGAGCTATGCATGATCTAAATAAGAAGATGTCAAAGTGTTCCATAAGGATATCATGATGTTATGAAACATCACATTTCATTACTTTTTTCTAATTAGATTGACTTGAGCAATTTTTCGCCCTCCTACACTTTAATCTTTTTGGCCCTTAGATCAAGATCCAGCGGGCATATTCATTTTTGTTCCAGATTTTCTTTTCTAATACACAAAAGGTTTGTGTATTTTTTTTTTTTTTAAGTAGAGAAACAGTGAATGATACAACGACACGCCAAAATGACGTACTATGGGGAAAACAGAGTTATACAATCAGTTCAGCCCCTTCCTAGCGAAAAGAAGATCATGGAGCATCATCTCCACGTGGCGCTTTCCCGTGACTTCCATCTTTCATTTCTATCTTTGGCGTGGCCTCTCCACCTATTACATTTTTGCCTGCACCTTCTCCCCATCTCTGATGACTCCCTAATTTTGCCCCAACCCCACCTGCCACCTACTGTGTTGAGGTAAACCTCCCTATGACTAGTACTCCTCGGCCCCTAAATGATTATCGTTGTTAGTGTGCATGCCACAAGATGGCTTTAATTTGTAGAAAAAAGCGTCATTTCATTTGTATCTGAAATAAATTTATAAAAAAAATTAGATTAAATTCAAAGATCTTTCCAATGATATTAATTATAAACCATTAATACTATTTTAATATATATTTATTCAAAGTTGTTTTTGAGAAGCATAAACAACAGTTATTTAGGGACAGATAGAGTATTTCCTAAGAAATTCCCAGCACTCAGCCTTAGAATCCTAACTACAAGTAACTTTATCAAAGTTGAAGAAGACAATCATAGAAGGGGAAGAGACAGAAAAGAGAATTTCAAGTATGATGGCGGAAAAATTTTCCATGTGATAAAGCTTTCCCGTTCTAATTAACCTTCATTGTATATAACTGTTCCTTACCTGATGTTCACAACAACTTTTTCAGCGAATGTTCCCCTATAATAACTTGACGCACTAGAAATTAGGTGTTTTCCTTTTGGCTCAGCTGCTACTTTTCCCTTCTCGTGCACTATCGAAGCAAAGGACACGCAGACAAATTAATTGTCCAACCAACCTCCATCCATGGCACAACCGTCACTCACCCTCAGGAACAAAAAGTCCAGGACAGGAAAAGGCTACGGATCAGCTGCCGGGCCGGGCAGCTGGCATTTGCACCCACCGATGTAGATGCACGCCCAGGCCATCAGCATTATATTCTTCAGCGCACACACATGCATTCGTTTAATTTACGTAGACTGTAATCTCGTACTGCGTCCATGTACCCTTCACTCTCAGATACGTACTATTACATAGGCGTATGTACCCAGATACGTTGATAGGTACAAATATTATGTTAGTAATGTGAGTACGGAGTACTCAGTAAAATACTCTCGAGTCTCGACCTCCATCCACCTTGATTGCGAGCTTAGCAAAATTAGTGGGAGTGTGGACAGTGAGCTGGCTGGAGGTTGCTTGCCGATCGCCGCCACGCAGCCCACGCTATATAAGCATCGCCCACCCGCTCGCTTCCTCCCACTGCTCGAGCTCGATCAGCAACCCACGCAGAACGAAAATGGCGCCTCTTCTCCGCCCTCTCGTGCTTGCGCTCCTGATCGCCTCGTGCGCAGCGCAGCAGTCACCGCCGGCGCAGCCCCCGCCGACGCCGACGCCGAACGCGCCACCTCAGGCGCCTCCAGCCGGCAACCCGCCGCCAGCGCCCCAGGCGCCTCCGGCAGGCAACCCGCCTCCCGCGCCGACCGCCACCCTCCTCCGGCTCCGACCACACCACCCCCGGCACCACCGGCACCGACCACGCCTCCTCCGGCTCCCACGACGCCGCCCCCGGCACCACCGGCACCGACCACTCCTCCTCCAGCCCCAACCACGCCGCCCCCGTCACCGCCGGCCTCGCCTCCACCCGCTCCCACCACACCACCACCGTCTCCCCAGCGAGCCCGCCACCCGCTCCAGCCACCCCGCCCCCGTCTCCGCCCCTGGCGCCGCCTCCCGCCACGCCTCCTCCCCCGCCACACCACCACCACCACCGGCCGCCGCGCCCACGCCGGCCCCGACCGTCGCCCCGACGCTCCCGCCCGTGGCAACACCGGCCGCGTCCCCAAGAGCCCCAAGGCGCCCACCCCTTCCGCCGCGACGTCCCCGGCGCCCCCTCCCTATCGCCCACGAGCACGCCGACGGGCGAAGACTCGAGTGCATGCGCGCGCGGGCTGGATTCGCCACGGTGGTGGCGTTGGCGGGTCTCGCCGTCCTTCTTTGAGTAGTAGACTCCGACTCCGACTCCGACTCCGACTCCGACTCCTCCCGCCGATGTCGTCACCCCTCCCCGTGCCTCGACGTTGCTGCATTTCCATTTCATCTCTCTTTTTTTTCTTTCTTTCTTTCGTGTTGTTATTTAATTTTACCGGCCGGACCTATAGTCGATTCTTGATGTACGATGATGATGCATTGGTTGCTTTTTTGATCCGCGGGCGGGGTGGTGGTTAGTGTTGTAATCTGCCCGCGGGTGTGGCCCCTGTACTTTTACCGCACTACATTTTGGTTCTATAGAGAGAGAGAGGATTTGTGTATATTCTGCTGGTGCATTATTTCTACTTCTACGGCCTTTGAATAAATTTTCTCTATGTGCAGCCTATTTACCGTGATCATCATGTACTACGAAATTACAGATTCACTAGATCTTGACGACCTTACTTGTACGGGTGCTGAAATTTCCGTAGTCCTTTGTGTACTGTGATGGACGAAGATCGATCGCATGTGACGACGACCATTTCATTGTGTTGGTTCAGATTTCAGAGTAGGGTGTAATGTAAACCATTGCGATTTCATTGTGTTGGTTCAAAATTCAGAGTAGGGCGTGTAATGTAACTAGTGCAGTGGTGGTTTAAATCGAATTGGCAATCGGAACGAATGACCATTTCGCCGCCGTGATCGGATTCAGATTTCAAAGTTGGCACGTGTAGTTACCACGGCGCGTTTGCAGGTAGGAAGTAGATAGGATAGGGAGGAACACGTCCATGTGAGTGACCATGTGCAGCTGTAAAAAGCACGGACGCTTTTAGATCACGAAAAGAAATTTTCCCCGTTCTTGCTTGGATCTAGATGCAGAAAGAGGGAAGGAAATGATATGGGCTGTACTGTTTGAAAAGAAGAAGAAAAAAAACGCTGATAAAAACAAATTAATGCGTCCTTCATTAATAATCTGGGACGTTTTTTTTTTCTGAAAGAAAGAAAAAGGTAGACAAGATTTAGTTGGGCCTTTTCTGTTTTGATGAACAAACAGACCCAACAGCTGGGCCCAACATGAATTAGGCTAGTGTCAGGCATGAAAGAAGATGTCAGGGAAAAAAAAAAAAGGAACAGTACCAGATGTCCTTTTAAGCTAGGGAAAAATTATCTCACTCAAAGCTAGCGGAAAAAACATGGTAGTTTAATACTCTCCCATTTCAAATTATAAAGCATTTTCACCTTCTTAAATTTGAATGTATATCTTTTACTATGCACTATGTATAGTTTCTTTTTTGTGCAAGCATGCGTAGTGATATTAATGTATCTAGAACGCCAAAACATCTTACCAGTGTATGTAAGCTTTTGCAGATGTTAAATGGCATCCAAGTGAAAATGATTAGAAATCTTCTCACCAACCATTGGTTTGGTTTGGTTTCGTACTAGCGATCACCGAGCAATTGCCACGACACGAATGTACCAGTGCTACACTCAAAGTTGATGATGCAGGCCACGCCTCTGGAAAAATTAAGTGGTGGGACAAGCGGGACACAGCAGTGCCAACGTGAGTTGCCGGCGGTTGGTGGGAGGAGCGGGATCAGAGGAGTTCGCGCCATGCATCCATCACCGTGAACGAATTGAAGGTGATGCATCGATCGCCCGCGGTGCCAGCCGATGCGATGGACCCCTGCCTGGGACGACGCGCGTACCGGCGCAGATCGCTGCTGTCCGTGTCGCCCCTGCGCCACGTACGTCGCTGGCTCGCTCAAGTACGGCGCCAGCCAGGCCCGCCGCCGGCCGGCCGGCCGGGCCGCCACACACACTCTCTCCTCTCGCTTCGGAGGCACGCCATACGTGGACGCCATCATGTCGTCATGGGACATGCGGGGCTGGGAGGGATCCTGCTCCTGCTGCCATAGGATCATTGGATTTGGATGAGTGCGCGGTACGCAAGGAATCCGTTGCACCTGTGCCGCCGGGGCTGCCGGCGACGGCGAGGCTCATGGGTCATTGACTCATTGGGTCGTTGCACGCGCAGATTCATTCAGCATTTCGCATTTTCGCACCACGGATTCGGCAAGGAAAAAGGCGTTTCGGGCTGCCTCCACCTGGCAAAAGCTAGTAGAATCTGCTTCTTGGTTGTTCGAGCGAACAATGCAGGTTGGGTTTTCGGTGAAACCGTTGGAGTGGTGCGTGTGCGTGCCATGCCTGAATCTGAATGAATGTCGACGCTACGCGCGCGGAAATGCGTCTCTCGGTGGTTCATTGGGGGCGTACCCTGTCGTTTTCGGTGATGATGAAAGGCGCTTTCAGCCTGATTTCTCGCTTGGGGGCATGCACATAAATGGGGAGCAAGGTGTGGTTGGACGCGGGCCATCGCGCCATGATGCGGCTGTGGGAGCCGTCAGAAACGCTGAGCACGACGGAGGTGATAGGATTAATGTTATCGAGTCGGGACTCTGCTCTGGACCATGAGTCCGGTCAAGCCTGCTCTTATCTGTGTTCAGGACAGGCCGTTAGGTGTGGAAATGGAATTTTATTCCTAGGTGGAAATGGATACCTGATTATGGATTTATCTTAATCTAAATAATTAAGTTATGCTTGATCCAACGAGTATGAAATTTTTATTACAGTTTAAGCATACAATAACTAGGAATCTCACCCACGCGTTCTTTGCTTGAATTAAGAAAAAACGCAATGATTATAAGGAAAATTTTCCATGATATTATCTCTTGACGCTAAGTATTTGAGCTTATCTAAAACTCTTATACAGTTTGTTTACTGACTATAAATAAATAATAATTACGATCACATGGTGTATCTTCAAAAGGACATGTAATTATTTATTATAGTGAGTCCTTGGTAGCATAGATAATTCTATCTTGTTCGTTCTCCATGGTTGATGTTGAGAATAATTTCCAAGGGTTACCTGTATTAATAGTGAGTATAGTATAGATGTCGATATTATAGTTGATTGAATATTTGTATTTTTAATGAGTATAATAATTTATCAAGTACCTGTTAATGTGTCTTCTGTTGTTTCTCTAGAGGATCAACTGGAGCCTCTTCATTAAGTTCCAGCCTTCGTTTAGTCTGCGAGTTGCTGCAAAATATATGAAATGCGAAGATGTTATATTTTTTAAAATTAGGTAGATCCATCTTGTGTTTCTTAACGAAAATGCACTATATAAGAAATTTAAAATTTAACTTATCTGAGCCATAGTCCCCTACCAAAGAAAAAAAAACAGAATAGGTATCATTATAGTTCTGCAAATATTATTTAAAATGAGTGAGGATATTTATCTCATCATCTAGAAGAATGCCATCAACGCTGATCAGTGCATTTGTGTTGGCGTATCTTGAATCCCATATCCTTATAAGCCTTCCAAACACTTTGTAATTGTTTTTGCCAGCGACGATATCTTTAAGCTTAGTAGTTTCAGTCACGATGTAAATGCTCCTGCAATGCATAATAAGATGGGTTGAGAGAGTAAAACATCTAAAATAATTACAATACACTGAGAATGAGATCCATAGTAGGGTTATATAGAAACAATTCCTGCTGTAAGATGATAATAACAAAAACAGCAACTGATATGCAAGTCATAGCCAAAAAAAAAAAAAAAGCAAGATCTGTGAAGGTTGAAACTTTGCTTTGATTTCTTCCCGATCCATTGTAATGCAGGAAATGAGTTTACAATATATTGAAATCAATCAATAACTAAGCAAATTAATATACTCTCCATGTAGCATGTCTTCTTTCATCTCTGGCTTACCTAAACCACCTAAACCATACTGGATAAGGACCGTAGATAATTGTCGAGCATCACTTAGAGCAGGCAAAATAGATATTAGTTTAGGTAGTGCAAACCAATTGAATATCCCATGTTGAAATTGAAATATCCGTGAAATTGAAATACATGGCCCATGAAATATATACTAAATTATTAATGAGATGGTACATATATTGGGTACACGATATTGCTAAAATAAAAATATATCTATTCATCTATAGAATAACCCATGTTGCTAGAAACCTTGTGGAAAAAGGTAAAAATTGCATACCATGGTAGATGTAAACCTGCATCGGTTTCTAGCTGCCTCAAGCAAATTTTGTAAACTTACAAAAAAACAGTTACAAAACTATTGCACGAAAAGTGTCAGCAAAGTTTAGAACTAAGCTATGTCATCGTAAAATGTCACTATAGTACTGCAACTGAGTGTATGAGCTTAGGCTTCCTCTTCGAATGTCTGAGGCAGCCATTAAGCGTGGATGACCTAGGAAGTGAAGGCATGATCTGTGGAGAAATGCAGTTCGAGGCTTCGAGCTGAGAATAATCGTTTAAGCGTCTGTTAATATTCCAAGTAAGGACACTCTGTTCAAATTCTTCCTCAAAATATCATTCTAATGATGCCTAGACAGGTAAGTAGCTTGTCCCACATATGTAGTGATCTATGTTGTACAGAACATGGATGTAAAAAATTCTATCTAAGAAAATATCAGAGAGAATAATTTATTGCTTGCAGGATGAAATACAGGGAAAATAAATCTGCATTAGATTTTATTCACCCATACCAACAGCTGAAACGTAATAGTAGAGATAAGTTGTCAAAGGTACATAAAGACAACATCCAAGGGTAACACCATCGATGCCACCACAAATACTATCAGAAGAAATATAGATGAGACTGAACAATAAATATATAAGTTGTTCAAATAGCATCCTAAGAGCAGAATCAAATAGCATCATAAGTAAATCCTGATGGGAAATAAATAAGGTGTTCCAAATACAAACACAATAAGAGCAGAATCCCGATGATGTTGAAATGGAGTATATAAGAACTCATCATCACTAATGACTGCACATGCTGCGTTTGCAGGGCATTTATGCAAACAAATTTTGGAACATAATTTCTCTACGACACCAATTCCAATAAATGAGTAAAATAATGCAAGTGTAGAGATAAAAAGAAGTTACTGCACGAAATGGAATTCTCTCACCTTGAATCAATAGCATGCTGCAGTCCCACATATGAAGAGCAGCTGCAAGTAGGGGGTGAGCTCCTCTGGCTTGTTCAGCAACTGCTCCTGGTACTGAATTCATTATGCCACTGTAATTCAATCCAGTCCCATTGAACTAATACAGAGAAGAACGACATCGTTGAGATGATGGCCCAAGAGAACATCAAGAACAGGGGAATAGAATTATACATAGTTCCAAGAATTATATGCTTCGGTCTACATGTGAGCAGCAGGACCACAGGGCAGCGAGAGGCCATGGCTGACAATATATCACTTTATATTGAAGTGGTGAGAGTGCCACCATCTCAGTATGGAATCTCGGTGACGGCGACGCCGTTTATATAAAGATAGAGATGGGATTCTGTACATATCAGCAAGGAAAAAGGGAGAAAAGGAAAAGGATACCTTGTGCTCAATTTATCGAACACATTCGCTGCAGCTTCCACGGAAGTGTCCACGCTGCCGCGCTAGCCCGCGGTAGGTCCCAACTCGCGAACCAGGGATGCTGGGCTTGCCAGCAGTGGGTCCGGTCGCTCCGAGGACGGCACGCCTGCCTGTGCTTGCCGGCTGGAATGCTGCCGGGGCTGCCGGTGACGCCCGTTCGCAGGGGAAACTGATGGATTTGGCTGGCTCAAGGACCGATGATGGCAGGGAACACCGACGATTCCCGCCGGACGATCCCGCGGCCCTCGTTCGTGCCGCCCTCGTCTGCAAGGGCTCGTGGGCGAATTTATGGACATCGGCGGGCAGGCACAGGGGCGGCGTCGGCCTTTCGTCGTCCCGAGAAAAGCCTAAGACTATCCGCACTCATGTTCCTCCTCGTTTTACCTTCTATACATCCTACCATCAATAAAAGGGTCCACTTTGTGATTTTATCTAAATATATTCACGAGAGATCTGGTTTTGAAGATTTATTGAAAACGAATTTAATTTGGTTCTTTGATTTGCAAGTTATAACAATTTTTATTTACCTAAATCAGTGGGGCCCGTGGTTGCATGCTTTAACTCCTCACATCTCTCTCTCATGCACCTGACAGCCGTACGCCCGCGCAGGCTCCGTTGTTCCGCTCAATTTCCAGAAACCGCGAGCCGAACGGGAGGGTAGCGGGGGTATAACGTTCCCCGCTGCAGAGTTTTTTTTCTCCGATATAGACGTTTACCGGGCCTTTACAGTTTGCCAGTGCAGATGGTCTAAGAGGCCAGGACGGGAGGGGGCGGGGTCGTGGAAGGAGACGGGTAACGGAAAAAAACGGACACAATCACGACGTGCAAGAGCTGCGCAAGAGCTAAGCTTCAGCCAATTTCGCTTCCACCACGTAACCAATCGGAGGCGTAGAATTCCTTAAGGGATGGATAAATGGGAGCTCCTATATAGGAGTTTTAGATTTTTAGATTATGGCATCATAAAATTTTCACTAGAATTAGACCATAGAAATTGCAGTAATGAATTATTTCAATTAATTATAAAAACATAGATCTAAATTTATATAAAAAAACCTTCTAAAGCATACCATATCACATATCCACTTTGTAGATCTAGTTAAGTGGAGTCCAACAAAATTGAATTTTCAATTTTATGATTTTTTTATATAATTTACTATTATTTTTCAAGATTCAAATTGAAATAAATAAAAGGAAAAAAATAAATCCACATTCTTTTTTTTTAGAGAAATTAACCTCGATATTATATTTCACATAAAGATTTTGGTGGTTACATCCCAAGTCTTACAAGAACACCCCGACAAAAAAAAAAAAAAATACAACTCCGTCATTGTAAACTCCCCAGCCTTCCTTGCCACCTGGGTGGCTAGAGGACACCGCCTAAAAAACCGACCACCTTTCTCGAGCAACAAAGTTTTTTGATGTCGCCTTAGCGTAGCTTGTCGAAAAAGACTTCCTTTCTACCCGATGAATACCCCGGCTAGGAAAGATGGCTACAAGTCATCCCATCATCGGAACCGAGGAATCGATGTCGCACATCGAGCCCCGGCTTCGCCGATGTACCATGAAACCTGAGGAGAAACAAAACCACCAAAAAGGTGGGAACCGGCCCAACCCGACATCTCGAAGTTGGTAGATATACCTCCCAAGGTCTTTGCCGGAGGAGCCAGCCACAATAGCACCATCGACGAAGAAGAAGAGGGAAGGACAAAAGCCGAGCTCGAACTGTTCCCGAAGAAGCAGATCTTCAGAACTGGCAAACTCGTACTCTTCACTGATGTCGTTGCCTCGAACAAAGTCGGGGAAGCCACGTGAATGCCGTAGTCGCCCTCCGCACGCCCACGCCGCCGCCCCGTCCGAAGACATCGTCCCGGAAGAAAGACCCATGCCACATCGCCCGCACGGGGGAACCCTAACCCTAACTTATGTAGTACAAGCCTACTAGGTATACACACCCTCTGTCGATTCATCTGTTTCCCTCCTCCTCTGACGCTGGTGAGGGTGCCAGAAGCAAAGGCGTCGACGAATCGACGGGGAAGCGAAATCCCCTTTGGTCGCCTCTTTCAATTGTTGCTACGGGAGAGAGTTCGAGAAACAACCGCAGACTTTTTTGGATAAAACCACTTTCAAACCCACTTCAATGAGGTAAAATGGACGTTTTGAAAAGTTGAGGGAGCTGGTTTGCTTTCGGTCCATGGAGAAAAACAGTCTTTCACAAAAATTAGAGAGGAAAGTAGTCTTTTTCCAATTTAGACACATATAATAATATGGATTTTTTTTTCGATGAACATATTGGATCATTTACACATATTGGATCATTTACTCGTGCTAGACATGTGCGAACCAAACTAGGCACGGCCCATAAGAAAAAAAAGGCTCAATCTTTATCGTGGGTGTAATTTTGTGGGCCGTTCAGGTGAACTACTTTGGGTTTATTAATTTTCTTTTTGAATACGGAGTACACTACTACTCAACAACTGCGATACAGACAAATTCCGGCAATAGAAGCAGCTTGTCGTAGCAAGGAACTCTGACGAGGCGAGCGAGAGGAGAAACAGGTGGTACCAGCAGCAACTAGCAAGGAACTCTGACGAGGCCAGCATCAACGAGTAAGAAGGATCGTACTTTTTTTTTTTTTTTTTTTTTTGAGAAACAGATTGATCGTACATGTGTACACAGCAGGAGTCTCGAACAAGCCATTCGCGACATAAATAAAGTAAACGTGAATTCAGAGTGCGTAAACAGTAAACACAAACGGGCCTCCAACAACCAACGGGAAAAGCATGGAAGGAAAACAGCACTGCCTCTTGCCTAGCCTAGCCCATCAGGGCGAGCCCAGCGAGGCCCGCAGCCCCGGCCAACAAGCCCATAGCGAGCCGGGCCTCCCCGCCACTGCTGCTCGAGGTGGGCTTGGTCGTGGTGGGCGGCGACGTGGACGTGGACGGCGTGGTCGTCTCCGGAGGCGAGCCAGCATCGCCGGGCGAGGCAGGCGTGGTGGGCGTGGGTGACGCCGGCGGGGTGGTGGCTGCCGCGGCGGCGACCTTGACGGCGAGCTTCATGCCGTTGCCGCAGTGGCCCGGCGTGCCGCAGATGAAGTAGCGCGTGCCGGCCGCCGTGAGCGCGATCTTGGTGTTCTGGTCGCTGTAGGACTGGATGGAGTTGCTGGCCGAGCACGCGCTGTAGTCCGACGAGCTCACCTCCGCCACCGTGTGCAGCGCGCTGTACTGGAACACTGCACGCACCTAGGTTGTCAGCCTCAGCGACCGACATGTGGGCTATCTTTAACGACCTTGAACACAGTTAAAACAAGAAGTACTCACCTAGGTTGTCCCCAACAGAGAAAGTCTTGCCGCTCGCCCAGGTGGTGTAGTCGACGCCGCTAGTCCACCCGGAGGAGTCGCCGACCGTGTAATCCGTGGCGTGCGCCGGAGCGGCGACGGCGGCGAGGAGTAACAGACCTGCCATGATGATGGTGGCTGCCATGATCGATGATTGCAGACAGCTTAATGAAGAACACGAACCACCCCGGCTGGCTTGCTTAGCTGATGCGGGCAGGCACCAATGTGAGTGCGGTGACTTGGATTGGACAGTGATCAATGGTTATATAGGACTGCGAAGCGATGCAGGTGCTAACTAAAAGGGGATTTGGTAAGTTTTGGTGGAGTTGGTTCAGTTATGCTCGTCACCACCAACTCCTGCCCTCTGGCGTCGTCGGATTCCCTGGACAATTCGTGCTGATGCATTGACCAAAACCAACAAATTTTGAACTACGCTACTACCTATAGATGATTTTTGTGGATTTTATTTGATGGAGTGGAGATGATGGAATGCATGGGCGTCTCTGCTTGGTCAGGATTCCGGTATTCTACTAGGTTAGTTAGGCACTCTCACTGATCACCACTCACATGCTGTCCAATAACTATCTTAATGCTCAGCTACGCGAAAACAACTGAGAATCACTAGGAAACTACGCAAATTTTGCTCACTTGTTTATCACACGGGTGTTCTCAACTGCTTGCGTTACAAACTTTCAGCACAGCGACGTGAAAACAACTGCGAATCGCAGGGAAACTACGCGAATTTTATGCTGACATGAACTCTTCATTGTTGAATGCAAAGGAGGGTGAGCATACAGTCTGCGTGTTGAGCGTTGCCGCAAAAGCCTGTGATCCGCAGGCGCAAGCTGTGCTGTACTTCCGCAACCACTACACCACTGAGAACTCTTGATCACTGAATGTCTTTACACTGTGACTGTGACCCTTCAAGATGCTCCAGAGTCCAGAACAAAGAGCAGGTAAGGTGACAATCGCCGATTGAAGAAGTCTTTGCCTTTGCGAGAGGCCATCCAGCATAGTAGGAGCAACCATGAAACATGCATTCCTGACTTCTGGGCTGCTTACAGCGCAATAGTAGTTGTGTTACTTGTGTAGGTGAGTAAGCTGACCCTCATGCGTCCTGTGTCTGATTATTCGTCGGTATGGAATTGTGCTGCCTACAAGCCTAGCGCAGTTTTCTCTACTGAGCGGTTAGCTGGGAAACAAGTGAAGATACCTGGTGAGACAGCCCTGTAAGCTACTAATTATAATACATGGACAGAGATGTTGGGCTGGGCCTCGTCGTGACTCGTGTGTGAATGTAGCGTAGGCATGAGCTCACAGCTCAGCCAATGAGCAGAACACCTCTTAATGATCAGACCACAAAAAGGAGGTGAAGACACGTACCATTTCCAATCTTAATCGAGGTTTGTGTGTGCGTAGATAGTGTTCATCGCCAGGTGGAAACTCGTAGTTCTAAAACCATCTCTGCCATGGGATTGTGTGATTCATATAGCTTGAGAACCATCTTGGTCACAAGCACTTGTTCTTTTTTCTTTTTTTGAAAAATTCAAGCTTTCACTTTGCAAGACCATATTCCTGTCCAAAGGAAGGCCCAGCAGCAGCATGAAGACTGGAGAGCATGGCGTACGCCTGACTTAAACAGTTCAGATAATCACTGAAGGTAGAGCATTATTATATTGCCACCATAAATCTTTTGTAATGTCTGCTCCTATTATTTCTTATCAACTTAACTTCTTTAGATACTACATTATCCTATATTATATGCCCCTCCATCCTAGATGTAGCATTTCCAGGGATAAAGTACTTCAGTAAAGTCGCCGGCAGAGTCATGAATTTGGTACAGCTCTCGAAGGATGCAGCCAGCAATTTTGGTTGAGCCGTTCAACAAACCAGGATGATAATTTTCTGCATCGGGCCTGCATTGATCTATACCACATCGATGATTGATTAGCTTTCCATTGTCGAGCAGGTTTTCTCTCTCAAAAAAACAATTGCCAAGCAGGTGAGCTAGACGGTGATTGCTGGACCAGTCCTGCAGTCCCTGTCAGCGTCTGTAATCACAAGTATTTTATCAGGATTTGATGGGCCCTGTTTTGGTGGACCGGTTGAGGCAATTATGTAACATGCTTACCTACTACTATAGTAGTATTTCATTACAATTTTGCTTGCATAATGAGGGTTTAGTATTGTACAACTAACCGTGGTCACTTCTAATTGGCTGACCTCTCTGTACAATAAAACCAGCTCTTTTTATTTGGTAGTACCAATCATTTGAGTGTGGTTTACGGTCAGGCCTGAAATTTCAGTGTTACAAAGGTTGACCATCATTCTGAATAAGAAGATGCCCATTTTCAGCGAGATAATGCAGCACTTTATAAGCAAGCTGTCGCACCTGTTTAGCTCAACACTTTTATGGTCACTAGTACTACTTTATAAGAGCATGAGTATTAAGTAGTCGATTTTTCGAGCAACCATGGTAGATTATTCAAGCTGGCGTTCCTTGAGTGTCAATGCTTGAGAGCAAGCTAAAAGAAAATTCTTTTTGTTTTTGAACGAGGAATTATATTCTTTTCTGAAAGGAAAGAAAAGAAAATATCAATGACTGTACTTAACTTTTTCTTTTTTTGAAGATTACTTAACTTATTTCTGGTACAACAATACAGTCTCACTCACTCTTTCTGGTACAACAATACAATACAGTATTACTAAATGCAGCCTCGCACGAAATGATCAACAACTCATAATCAAGTCCAATGTTTTCCACAATATACATAACCGAAATCTAGCTATTTCTTAGCCTATTTGGTGACGGTCACCGTGACCAGAAACCCTTTGCCATCGGGCATCACGATGACGAGCCCGTCTTCATCGCCGGGGCCAGTCACGATGCTGCAGGACACGTGCACGGGCTTGCTCTCCCTGAGCGCAAACTCCTCCAGCCCGAGGTCCTGCCACTGCGCAACCTCCGGCTTGTTGCCACCGCCGGCGCCGGAGACCGGCAGGCTATCCACCGTGCACGTCTCCACGCTCATCCCTCTCGGGTTGTCCCCGACGCCGTCCTTGGCGACGACGAGGAGCGAGAGCCGCGACGGCGGCACCTTGTTGGCCCTGCCGAGCCTGTCGCTGGCCTCGTCGACGCAGGCCCTGGCGAGCGCGCGGTGGTCGCGAGCTGCACCGGATGCCCTGAAGAGCGCGGTCTCGGTGCCGCCGCCGACGGCGAAGGCGTCGAGCGGGACGGACTTGATGCGGCGGATCATGGTGCTCGGGCGGTGGAAGTAGCCCGCGTACTGCATCATCGGGATGGTGGCGGCCTTGTTCTGCGCCTTGATCGCCGCGTGCGTGCGCGCCCACGACAGCAGGAACCGCGCCAGCAACAGCGGGTCGCACAGCATCAGGCTGCAGCTCACGCCCACGGCGTATCCACCGCCGCCCTGGAACCGTGTCAGCTGCACGCATCAGCAGAGACACAGCACGTCAGAATTAGTAATAATCATCATCGCTGCTTCGTCGATCGTGGCATACTATTTTGCTCTGTCTCATAAGGAGTATTTCAGACATATATTGTTTGACCACCTTATTTTTTTTATAAATATTATATATATTGTTATGACTTATTTTACCATTACAGACACTTTAATATTAGTTTAGTTATTTTATAATTTATATAGAAATTTTGAACAAGACAAACGGCCCGTTGAAAATCAAAAACGGTAATATTTATGATACTCTTTGAACACAGTAGGCATATTGATTTCTGTGTCGGCACGGCAGGTCAGGTTGTTGCGTGAGGACCATGGCATGTGGAAACAAGCTAAATATTTCTCCATCCAAGCTTGTTCGGTGGCAGTACTTTTCAATAAATCAGTACGAGCCAGCCATCCAGCAGTCATTTTTTTCTCACAACAAATTAGCGCCAGTTAGTTAGCACCAGCCAGCCCGAACAAGGGAATTTTTCCTTTGCGAATTTTTCCTTCTAAAAACATGTTTTATTAGTAGTAGCTCTCCCCTCTTGACCGAATATTTTCACTTAGTATTTCCAAGAACACCCTGTATTCTTTCCCCATCCATGTTTTTTAAAGAAAGAAAAAAAAACTTATCTCCAAGAGTACCCAGATATATCTTCCTTATGTTTTGGCAATTAGCAAGCATGACGACATTGTGCTTAAAAATGTGCGCAACATTTCTCGCACGAATCGTCTTCTACAGGTGGAAGGGTGCGGAAAAGAGTAGAAAAATCTTCGTCATACAAATATACAAAAGAAAACGAATATATAAAAGTGGTTACGATAATCTAGAAATAGTATAGTACTCCCTCCATATTGAAAAAAGGAAGTCGTTTTAGGACATCGACACGGTCTCCAAAGTGCAACTTTGACTTCTCTTTTTCTATCAAAATATTTATTAAAAAATTATATATGTATACTTTTATGAAAGTATTTTTCAAGACAAATCTATTGATATGATTTTCACATTTCAAAACTCAACGACTTAAAAGTTATTAATCATTTATGTTCCCAATGTTTGACCGAAGCCTTTTCCAAAACGACTTCCTTTTCAATATGGAGGAGTATAGGATTCTTGATGAAAAATTCTTTTCTATATTTTAGGAGTGCATTATTGAAAACTCTTAGAGATGGTTTCTTTTTTTTTCTCCGCAAAAAAGGCAATTAGAGGGGAGAGGCTCCCAATGTATTTCATTAAGAAGAAAGCGATTCTTCCCAATTGTGGAAAAAAACCAAACCCTTGCTACGCCAGCAAGGAGATTTTTATTGGTACCGCCGAAATCTCTACCGATTGGGCTACCTTTTTGTAGGAGTTGCGTAACCTATGTTTTTTAGAAGAAAAAAAAAAAAGGGGATACTATAACGACTTTTCTCAAACACACTTCAACAGTTTTAAAAATATGCAAGTCTAAATGTAAATCTAAATAAATACTCTATATGCTCCAAATTATAAGTCACTTTTGATTTTTATTTTTATTTTTTTTATACATTTAGATAAAATAATATGTCTAGATATATAACAAAATGATCTAAAACCAAAGGTGATTTATAAGAACGGAGAGAGTAAAAACCAAAGGTGATTTATAAGAACGGAGAGAGTATCTGTTTGGACTCCACGGTTGCAGTTTTCGAAGATAATACCAGTAGGACAACAAAATATTGAGAGGACAAGATGAAGAAGGGAGAAAGACATGACTGAACTGCACTCTTCGTACGTGACACCGGTACACCCGAATTATAAGGCCATGAGTACGTGACACCGGTACTACGTTAATGCGGAGGATTGTCGTCATAAACCCCGCCGCACATGGTGTCAGTTTCAAACTGCATTCAGGGTCGGAAGGTGTCCCATCGAATTTAATCAAACCAACAGGGACCGCCCACGTCCCAACAAACTGTTGCTAGGACTAGAATTTCACTTTTCAATGTCTGCTTAACGCGAACTTTATTCTCCTGACTTGGGTTTTGCCGAAAAAGAATGTGGCATCTATTTGAAGCTAATGAAACGAACGACGTGGCGAATTCGTCATCGATCCACTATGATTACTCTAACGGCTTCTTATATGCCCATATATTTGCTTAAATTTATATGGGTTAAAGTATAGTATTTGAACTAAGTTCCACTCTAACACATATGGTTTCAAGTAGATACATGTGCATCCAAATGAGGTCTAAGTAGACTAAAAGCAGTCTAAGACCTTGTTTGGATTGGGTGACTAAAACTTTGATCACTTTTGTCTTAGTTATTTTACTTCCAAATAAGGGTGACTAAAATCGAAGAGGTGACTAAGGGCCCGTTTGGTACAACTCAACTTCACTAGTGAAGCTATTTTTTTCAGAAAAACAACTTCATGAGTAACTCTCTAGATGAAGCCGAGCTGTTTTGAAAAAGAATGTTTGATAAAAATAGCTTTCCCAACAACTTCATGCATGGATATGAGAGAGAATTGAATGAGAGCTAGGATAAGCTATTATTTTCAGCTATCTCCCACTTCATCCACTTGTGAGAGGAGAAAAAAACAACTTCATGAGTGAAGCTGTTTTTGCAAATAGGTCTTTCGTAAGAAAACAGCTCACAACAACTTACGAAGCTTTTGTGAGTTGTACCAAACAAACGCTTCCACTAAAAAGGACAAAATTTCAGCAAATCAATCTTTATTCGAATCAATGAAGGGTCTGTTATTTCTCATGTGCTTGAAATTTAAGTTTTTTTCAAATAATAAACAACATCTTAGATCTTAATCTAATCATCCCGAAAACCAGCACTATATCTCCTTTCTCTTCCTCTCTTGATGCTTGATTTCAGACATCTAAAAAGAAAAACATAAGTACTCCTAGCAGACATGCACAACGACGAACCTAAACTACCGTGCAATAATCAGCAACTCCCGAATGGGCACGCCAACGATTGGACACAGGAATATAAGTACCTGAGTACTGTCGAGTGAGACAAGACACGCGATCGTCGGTCATGTAAAAAATGGAAATGGTGACGCGATCGTCTGGACTTCTGTTGCCGCACGACACGTACCGGATCACGCAACGCGCGTCACATACATACCTGCACGAAGCAGAGGGCGCACATATCGGGATCGTCGGCGTCGACGTGGGTCCACGGCGCGAGAGCGGCCTCCTGCGTTCGCGGTGCTCCTCGCTGACGCCGGCGCCGACGAAGTCGTCCACCGTGGCCTCCACGGTGGCCAGCACGAGCCTGACGCCCGCGTCGTTGAGCTTCACCTCCCAGCTGTTGTCCTTGCGGCGCCGGAGCCGGCCTGCCATCTCCGGGTGGTCGGCCACGGCCTCGCTCAGCGACTCCTTCACCAGGAGCGCCTCCTGCGGGCTCCACGGCGCGTCGGAGGCGTCGACAGCGGCCGCGCGGTAGTAGAGCACCACACGGGTCCGGCGCTGCAGCAGCGCGGTCGCAGGCGCGCCAGCCACGGACACCGGGCGCGCCCGCCCGGGCTCCACCACGCGCGTCGGCAGCGCCGTCTGCTGGGCCTCGATATGGACGTGGCACGCGAGCGCCGGCGCGGCGGACGACATGTTCTCAGTGTTCGTTTCGCTGCGGTGCGCCGGTGCGCGCGGCGAACGCATGTACGGTGACTGCCGGTGGTGGATGGTTTCGCCGAACAGTGCGAGGCACCGATCGAGGGATTGGTAGGGCAGCTGGCCTTCCGCCGTGTAGCCTTATATAGGCGGAGCGCTCGGCTTGGCTTGCCTGCGAGCTTTGGATGTGTAGGTGGTGGGTAGATCAGCCATCACCCGTGGTATACAGCTTACAGCCTTAGCCTGCACGAAAAAAGTACAAGTACAGCTCTACCGGTGGGGAGATGCATGGTGCCGTTTCATTCAAATGTTATTAAGCTTATGTTTGGTTTAATGACCAAATTGAATGGGATAGCAGTAGACGATCACTTTCTATGAAACACTCGAACTGTTCGCATTGACTATCTTAATTAGTCCGGCGGAGACCTGTAACACTTGTCCTAATTTGATTTGATAGATTGCTTTGCTTATACTCCTATTGATTACGTGTTTCCTTTTTTTTTTTTTGTTCTTTCTTTAGCACAATACTATAATGTATTTTCTTTTTGTTCTTTCTTTAACACAGTATATGTAAATTATGCTCCGTGATATCATTTCAATCGCGATAAACTTATCGACATTGACTACTCCAAAACAAGGGCGACAAGGCGACGGTGCTCTCCGGTGATCAACGCCGGCGTGATTACTGCATCCCTCCGCGACAAAGTAGAGGAAGCGATCCGCAAGCTGCCGCCGTGTCGATTCACCGTGATTCGAGGAGCGGCGGGAGGCTGGGGGAGATGCCTATCCCGTTCCCGCGGCGGGCGGCGGTGACTCCTACTCCCACCCCACGGTACAACGGTGCGCGTCCGAGGGGGTGGCATCGGCATCCACCTCGAACTCCACCGGGTCAACGGGGGGAGGGGGAGGCGCATCTACTCCTGGAAGAAGAGTCTCCATGGCCTCGGGTTCACTAGGAGGAGGTGAGTCTCCATCTCGAACTAAGATCTCGCGGTTCATATACATGATTGGGGCTTGATTTGCGTCGCTCTCGGCGCGAGTTGGGATGGTTACGTGAGGGATAAGGAATCTCTGATCGATCCAGTGACATTCAATAACCATGAGAACTCATCGGAGAATTTGAGTGGTCGATCCAAGGAGGATTGGCCTCCTTTGGAGCAGATTGAGCCGATGGGCAAGGGCGTCCAGAAGAGGAGATTGACTATGGCACCACAGAGGTTGAGTGATTGGATGGTTGATTCTTCCGGCTATCGACCAACGATGAAAGGGGCTCAAGGAAAAGCCAGAGTTGAAATCGCTCATGGTATTAAATGTCATCTGTTCTCAGGGTCTAAAGTTGATTCCGAATTACATGAATTGGAGGAGGCATCAGCTAGATTAGAGGAATCCATGGAGAGGATGATGACTCGTCTACTCATGGTGAGGAGCGAGCATCCAAACAAATTGAACAAGGAACAGAGGAGCCGCTTTTTTGTTCGGATGGGGGCAACCGATTTGACCATTCGTGGACTCCCCACTCTATCGGGCCGGGCTGGTTCGATACCCAAGGGTAGGGGTTTGTCCGGATACTGACCTACCCGGCTAGCGCCCCGCCGAAGTCGAAAAGTTTGGGCCTGAGCCGGAGAGTCGGACCAACAAACCCTCCGAAGTTCCTCTCGAAATCCTTCTCGAAGCCACCAAAAACTAGATGGCAAATCCAAATCGTCTCTCGGGGAAGAAGAGAGACGGAGGAATGGATGGAGGAGGATGATTTGTTGGGGAAGGACTTGAAGCATGAGCAAGATTTGAGGGCTCAACTCCCACGGGGAACGAGGCGAAGAAGGTGACCATAATCGAGCCGCTTACCAAGGTAATTACACAAAGGTCGGTTCCAAAGAGAGAGGCCCTCCTCAAGGAAGATGGGACTCGGTGGATACCAGCACCAACGTGGTGGGTATGGGACCCAAGCGGGGGAGGAAAGAATTATGCTCAGCGGGGACAGGAAATTTCCAAATCACAAGGGAGTGGGCATCAAGCGTGGGGAGGAAAGAATTTTGCTCGGCAGGACGGAAATTTCCAAATCACAAGGGAATGGACATCAACAACAACAGGATTACCGTCTTTGGTAGGCGATACCGTAACCAAGAAGGCTCCCGGAGGTGAAGCCGATGCTTCGGGATGTGGTGAAGAGGGTCACCATCAAGCCGATTGTGAGAATAAGCCACTGTGCTACAAGTGCAAGGAGTATGGTCACATGGCTGTGGACTGCTCCAAGAATAAGAAGCTCAAGCTGTATGGATATGTGATCTCTGGAAATGGTTTCTACTGCATTGATATCCCTAACACCAAGATGAAAAAGATTACCAAGCAACAGGGCTTATCACAGTACTAGAAGGAGATGCTACAGAGGATAAGTTGGACAAGGAGCTGAAACATCTGGTTAGGAAAGATTGGGATTACAGAGTCAAGCAGATAGATTTGCAGGAGTATTTGGTGGTGTTCCCTGATAAGCAATCTTTGGAATCCTTCTCCAACTTATTTGTCTTTGTCCTGTCCAACTATGACCTCAAAGTGAAGACGGAAAAATCCAACATTGACCCTGAGACATCTTCTGTGTTACAAACAGTGTGGATTAAAATTTTCAAGATCCCAGGGATAGCCAAGGAGGTGGAATATGTCAAGGAAATTGCAAGCTTAGTGGCCGAGCCTTTGGTGGTGGATGAACTCGCTTGATTAGGGAGGGACCAAATCGAGTTAAGGGCGGATGCTGCAAATCCTAATGCCATAAAGGATGCAATTGAAATATTCTTCAATGGGGTTGGTGTGTTCATCGGGTTTGAGGTAGAGCAAGGCAAGAAAAAAGGGCAAAGGTGGAGGAGGAGGACCACCCGCCCAAAGTGTGCCGGGAGTTCAGGGGGAAGGCTCGGGAAAGATAAGGACAAAAGTTTTAATGGAGATAATTACAAGAGAAGTGGAAGTAAGTTTGATAGAATTGGGAAGCTGGATAGGGAGGTTGAAACCAGTCGGGGTGACTATATGGAGGACAAGAATGAAAAGGTTAATCCTGATGGTCGAGTCACTCAATATATCCCCATTAGCAGCTTTTTCACCCGGTGTTTGGCCTAATTCAGCCGACAAGGAGTTTGTAGCATACCAGACCGGGGGATTTGCAACTCAAAGAAACAAAGAAGATGTAATTAAGCAAAATAACTCAAGGAGGGTAAGCTTCCCTTCCCCGATAAGACAAGAATAAATTGAAAAGGAAGGGATGGATCCTAACCCAAAGAAGTTTAAGGATGATGGCAGGAATATTATGGTACATGGTGCTGATGGACCTTATCTTATGAAGAAGGACAAGTTGCCATCACCGGTATTGGCTTCGAACGTAACTCTCAAGACTCGAAATTATTGGTGAACTAACTCGGGGAGGAGAGTCTAGTCTATTCGGGGAACACATTATTGCTCATCGACTACCGGGTCCCGATGACAAGTTGCTTAGAGAGTTGGATAATCCTAATGCCAATATGGGGTTTGAACCGAGAATGACCTGATGATGAATGATGAGGTTTTACAAGACATGTCTGAAGATGAAAGACAGAGCCAAGGGTGGCAATCTCCTAAGAGCAAGAATTCTAAGAAAAGAGGCAAGAAGAAGAAAGTGGTGGTGGCCACTAGAACCAGCTCTAGGGTACCAAGGGATGGGGTACCAATGGTTGATAAAGCCATTATCAGGGGCCAAAGCAAAAGACCTTATGACCAGTGTATTAACACATCCTCCAATCCTTTTACTGTCTTAAATAGTACTGATAATGCTAGTATTATGGCTGTAATGAATGATCTGGGTCTAGAAATGGAAAACCAGGAAGAACAAATTGACATTTTTAGAAAGGAAGAACTTACCAGGGCGGCAATAGCAGAAGCTAGATACAAGGCATATTTAGAGAAATGCAAAGACAGACAAGGGTTGTCTGAAATTGAGCAGTCTGAATTAATGACCATGGAGGTCATTGATAACAGGCATAGAGAGTTAACCCCCAGCCCTTCCATGGATGGACAGGGTGAGAGGAATAGTTAATCAAGAAAAATTATTAATCAATGAGGATCATGTTTTGGAATGTTAGGGGGCTAGGAAAATCTTACAAAAGGGGTCTTGTGTTGAAACACATTTTACAAGAAAATTTAGATGTTGTATGTATTCAAGAAACTATTAAACAGGAATTTTCTGATTTGGAACTGAAAGAGATGTCTGGTCACTTGGATTTTGCTTGGAGATGGACTCCTGCAAAAGGCCATTCTGGGGGGATTCTGATGGGCATTAAGATTGACAGGTTATGAGATTGAGCAAACTCAACTTTTCTCGAGTACTTTGTGGGCATCTTGCTTAGGCATAGATTATCTAACCACAAATTTTGGTTACTAACGTGTATGGGCCTGCTCAACATTCTTTCTCTAGTAATTTTGTTTCGACTTGATCAATTTCTCGTACAAATCAAGATTTACCCATTCTCCTAGGAGGAGACTTTAATTTGATCAGGAACAATAAAAAGAAAGGAATCAGGGGTCAAGGTGACCCCAAACTTATGGATCTCTTTTTAATAACTTCATTGGGGAGTTTTTTCCGAGAGAAGTTTTTTGTGAGTGGGGCTAAGTTTACTTGGTCTAATAATCAAAAAAGAGCCCACCATGATCAAATTAGATAGAATTTTGGCCACTAGTAGTTGGGATTTAAAATACCCTAACTGTTCCTCTTGGTATAAGGCCAGAATAGAATCTGATCATTCTCCTATTATCTTGGATATTGGGGAGCAAGGAGCTCCTGAACCAAGTACTTCTTTTTTGAGGAAAAATGGATCCATCGTAGAAGGTTTCTATGATCTAGTTAAATCTAAATGGGAGGATATGAAGAGGAGTTTTAACCCCGAGACTTATTCTATGGATATCCGGCATGGATGCCTTCAATACCTTAGGAAGTTTCTTAGGGGTTGGAACTTACAAAGAATTGGGGCCCAAAAAAAAGATGTTGGAGGATATCTCAAAAGAATTGAACACATTGATCTAGCCGCAGAACAAAGAATACTAACTTACAATGAATAGGAGGAGAGAATTGAATTAGAAAAGAAATTTAAACATAT
>JADLZK010001166.1:0-25438 GCA_015847255.1 Hyparrhenia diplandra | reverse complement strand
AAACAAAGGAATGTAATTCCTATAGTTTTTTCCACTGTAGCAGCGTTTGGAACACGGAATGAAAGACAAAACTTTCCTCCTAATCGGTGAAGTTGCATGTACTTTTGGAGGATTGAAAAACTCCACTCAAAGCTGATGGAAATTTTCCTATGGCGCTTACACGTGTGTGGCTGTGTGCTGGAGCACTAATCATGCCTGAATTAGCGAGAGGTTGTGTGCTGGAGCACTAATCATGCCTGAATTAGCTCTCGCTGTATGTGGCTATGTGCTCGAGTACTAGTCATGCAAGCTAGAAGAGTTGTTTTCCAGACCTGCAGTTCTTCATATGGTAGTTGTGGGGCCCAATTCAATGTTTTTATTTGATATATAGGTAGAAGAAAAATATTTACTGTTAATTTTAATTCAAAGATTGAGTTGCCAGCTAACTCTAAAATTCCTATACTCCTCCGTCCCAAAATAAACGGCGTTTTACTTAAAAAAACATACGGCAATTATATACTAAAAATAGGATTAATATTTATATTACATAATTAGTATCGTTGGAAAGATCTTTTGATCTAGTTTTTTAACAAATTTATTTGGAGATTTAAATCTTCTACGTATTTTCTACAAATCGAGTCAAACTTGTGGCCTAAAAACCAAAACGTCGTTTATTTTGGAACGGAGGAGTACTAGTTATATTCCTGCGTTCCAAACACCTATTTCTACAAAAATTCCTATGTTTTCCAATCCTACGTTTTACACCTCTATTCCTTTCCTATTCCTCTATTTTCTCCCTTTCATGTGTTTTTTTATTCCTTTGTTCCAAAAGGCCCTTAGAAGGTGAAAGAAAATAGGTGGAAAAAAATATACGTCATAAATTTTCCTAATCGCAAAAACCCGTCAGCGAATAGCCTGACTATATATAGCATAACAATGCCCACGCATTGCTTTGGTTAGTGCAAATTTTGATCATATAACTCATTGCCATTTTGCTTTTTGATTAGTTCACTATTCGTTTTAGTCCATCATTGTAAATTTGTTTTTGAGCCTGTGTATATCAGTTAAATTTGGATATAAATTGAAAAAGTTAAAGTTATAGAATCACTAAGGACGTTGTCAACTTTTCAGCTTCCTTGTTGTTATCAACGGGAATCATTTTCCATTTTCTGTTTAATGGTATGGTACATGTTTCCTGGAGCTACGTCATCAGAACGTCACACGTGCTGGTCCTCTGTTTCTTTTTTATAGAGAACCGGGAATATGAGGAGACAATGCAAGGCTAGCTTGCCAGTCGGAAGGTACCAGCACCCAAACGCGAAAGGCTTAAGGCCCTGGGCCGGAGTGAAGGCCCAATTCTCGGTACAGAAACGTTCAGGTTGCCAGGGTATTGTAACACGCGCGGGCGACAGAAACATGCCATATCCGAGACCGACAAATATAAAAAAGGCAGACGGAAAAAAAAAAGTTTCCTCTCTTTATTAGTAGGTATGGATTAGGCCGTTTGCTATGCTCATCTCACATATTCTTATCTTCACGTGAAATAGTTAGCCTATTTACATGTAGCCAGACTACTCTCTCTCCTACTTTTTCCTTATCACGTTACATCTAACTAGCCAAATAACTTACCACTAGTGTCGGAGGCGCCCGCACGCGCCGTCGTCGAGCCCAGTTTCCCAGTCCGAGTATGACGACGAAAAAATAGTGGAGCACGCAAAGGTCCCTCACGCGCATGTCGCCGAGCCCAGCCCTTCACTCATCGGGTCTGGCCTAGTATGGCACCTATTGAGGTCACGGCGACCGACCTTTTGGTCCACATCCGCTTTTTTTTTTTCTCATCTACCTTAGGTAATTGTCGACTCATTTGTACCATTTTGTTTAAAAAGCGGATGGGCAGTCGACCCAAAAAAAAAATATGACCCATGTTTGATCGATATTTTTTTCTTCCTTTTTTTCGCGGCCTCAGAGCTGGGTTAGCCTACAAATAAATATGATGTGGAAAAAAAAATATTGGAAGATTGCTACCACATCATCGAGATCATGGGTAAATGCAGGTACGATTTGTTTTGCGACTAAATCGCCTTCAGATTCATCTTTTGATGTGGATACGGCCGACGAAGTCTGTCGTCTCTGGCATCAGTTGCAAGAGACGCGGGCTCATTACCATGGAGTCCTCAAGAAGCTTAATATGCAGGAGATTCGACACGAAGAGGACGTACATCGGCTGCTGACAACCGTAGACAGTAAGTTAGAGCCTGATTTTAGTTTTGATTCACTCTACCTAGTTCATCCAGATGATTTTGTTTACAAAACTCTCGACATGCTTTGATCGATTGGAGACCGTAGCCATGAGAGCCATCGACTCAGTCGGCGCGGAGGGGTCAAATCTTTTGGAGCGGCTTGAAGACATTCCGGCATGTGCTGAAGAAATCGCCATCCATGGGGCTCGCTTTGGTACTATCGCAGGTTTAGCATCCATGTCTTCTCAGGCAGGGACTGATTACTCTAGGTACTCCACCGGCTTCCGCAACGATAAGCCCCATATAAACTTGGTAAAGCAGCTGATAAGTACCATGGCAACGCCGCTGCCATCGCCAATAGGACTCCTCTGTGTATCATCCTGAACCAATTGTTCCCAACTCGTAGAGCAGATGCCTCTAATGGTCTGAATAGTAACCTGATGATTGGGATCTTAGGTGTTTTTACACCGTAGTTTGTTGTAAATCTTATTCAATGTTTTCTTTTTTTATTTCATGGAGTATGACCGATTTATGCAATAGAGTATTGCACGTTGTTTGTAGCGTTTGGTTTGCACGTGATGAGTCTGTTTCCTGTATTTTCTTTTTTTTTCTCAACAGATGCTTGTTCGTATAGATTCTTCACGGGCGTCCATCCATGGCGTGTCGCTTCATTGCTGGACATGTTAGAGAGTCGTGGTTTACCCAGTCTGACCGTGCCATGTTCACATGTACATCTGAAAAGCTATTGCAGGGTTGCACTGAGCCGTCATGTAAAACTGTTGTCCAGTCGATGGCTTGGTGATGGCTATGGTGATTTGGCCCACGAAGATCGATTGTTGATATGTCGTAATGTTTGATCACGGTGGTTCAAGGAAAGCGTAGCCCACTTGTTGCGCTTGTAGTCTATTTTTATTGGCGTAACGGAGAATGTGAGTCCATTTGAATCGGGCCGAGCCATTATCTGGGCTGTTATACAGGCAGCAGACGATCAGACCCGGCCATTTATGGTTTGGAAGTCGAACGGCCATGTCTTGTTGCACGGAAGCCTGTGACCGATCTGTTTGTTGTTTATGCTGTTACCTTTCTGAAGAGTCGCCTTTGTTTGGGAGGTGGCCTTTTTACATCCAGAGTGGACGGTTCTTAAGTTGAGGCCTTTGACATTCGGTCGGGCAGAAGGTTAGAAGCTTGTCATTACGTAAAGTTAGAAGAAGACAATGGCGTTGTCTAGCAATCCATGGGAGCGGTTGTCGTCGGTCTATTGGCGGCAGTCTAGCGGGGTATAACCGGCTAGTAGATTGAGTGGTAGAGGTGCGCGCTAGACGACTAACAAGACGTTAAGCAGAACGAGCGAAGGGACAAAACATACGGGTTTTACCCAGGTTCGACCGCCTTGATGGCGTAAAACCTACGTCCTGCTTAGATTGTATTGATTGATTGAGAATCAGTTGTCCCTCGGAGGGGATCCCCTCTCACCTTATATAGTCCGGGAGCGGGGTTACTGGTCGGATCTAGGCCGACAAGATCTATCCCGATCGGTTACAATAGGAAAGTTTGTAGTGATTACGATAAAGCTATACAAGGAAACTATCCCGATGATCACGTCTATGCCGCGCACTCCGATGGCCACCGTCTTTTACGTCAAGGGCTTCGTCCGTCGTCCCCGGCCGTCCCGAAGGCCTAGCCCAAAGCAGCCCGTGAGGGGATAGGGGTTCATCCCCCCACAGCTAGTCCCCGCACGGCTATCGCCGTATGCCGCAGTGAAGGAGTCTTGTTGCTTCGACCATCGGGAGGAGGTGTTGTCGACCGATCTTCATACGGTGTCGACCGGACTAGTTAAACGCCGACTAGCCAGGACAACTCTCGACCGGCCGCTGCGTTCTCAGCTTCTTCCCATTGCTTCCGACCGGTCTAGTCCCGACGAGTCCGCTTTGGCCGGATGCGGGTGCTCTAATGAAAAATATTTTTTTCATTTAGCGAAGTGTGCCCACGTTGAGTGGAAAACACTCATAATGTATGACAAAAAATGAGCACGCGATTCACCGTAGGTTAAGTGTGCCCACTTAGTCCCCTCGAGCCTAGCGGTAGGTGAGTTATCACGCATTTGCTAGGGTCTAAGAGAAAATTTATAATTAGTCCCCGAGTTATCGAAAACCTAACGGGCGTGGTTGTCGACCACCAAAAGTGCACACTCGTTCCGTAGCCCCCAAGCATAGTTCTCTCGCGGAGCGTAACATGCCAATGCACGTATCGAGGACCCACCGGATGCCCATCACCGGTCAAGAGAAAATCCCGAGTGGAAATGGTCGCAAAATTTCCCTGGAACGATGGTAAGGTACGGTCTATGTTGATGCTCTTTTAATGCATGTTTTATGGCCATCAATATGCACATAAAAGGATAAGATTCCATATAAAATCATAATAAAATATTATTTATCTAACGAGTTCCACGAGTTTCGATGCTCTAGTTGTTTTGCAGGACTTTTTAATTTTTCGCAAATAAAAGTATCAGAAATAACAAAACAGAGTATACCATTGCGAAAGAGCTCGTCTCGCTGATCGAAATGGACATATCATTTGCTATATTTGGACTCGAATAAGAAGTTATCACGTGAACGATGCCATGCGGGGCCAACCAAAAATAGCCACGTGGCGGCCGGGTTCAGCGGTGGCGGGCGCATCTTGGCCTTTCCAGGCCAGCGCCCGACCGAAATCGGCCAAGTAGGGGGCGACACGTGGCGGCCGGGGGATGAAACGCACGCCGCAGCTGGATCGATCGTTCCCGCTCTCGTTTTTTCGGCCGGGCGGGACACGCGTGGCGGCTTTGGGAGCGCGGCGCGGAGGCGAGGCGGCGTCCGCGCAGAAGGCGGCGGTTCGGGCGGTTGTGGTCCAATTGGACCGCGGGATTTCTTCCCGTAAATAGAAAACAGCCGCAGCTTCATCGGTTTTGCTCGGTTGAAGGCCTTCCGAACCGGTTCCCGCCGGTTTTCGACACATTTCGTAAGAAAAATATTTTCCGCCATATTGGAGGCGGTTGCATGGTCAAGACGTTGGTTTTGGGGCTTGAAACAAGGAAGGCCCTCCATTTCCCCTTCTCTTTCCCTATATAAAGAGGGGCACTTCACCCAATGTAACACAACACATACTTGTGCTTCAATTTCCACATCCTCCACCATGTAGTGGTGTCCCTCTAGGTGTTCTTCACCTAGTTGTATAGATTAGAAAAAGAGGAAGAGAGGAGAGGGAAGAGAGGAGGAGGAGCCGGGTTTGTCGGATCCTTCTCAACCTTGTACCTCTACGAAGTCGACTCCTTTGTGAGTAATATCCAGGTTATCGATGATAATTTCTTTATTATTATTTTACTAAATTCAGTGCTTCCTTTATTTTACTTACTTTGGATCTCCGCTTGACCAAGGCTCTAG
Source organism: Hyparrhenia diplandra (assembly GCA_015847255.1). Taxonomy (NCBI): domain Eukaryota; kingdom Viridiplantae; phylum Streptophyta; class Magnoliopsida; order Poales; family Poaceae; genus Hyparrhenia; species Hyparrhenia diplandra. Next base: position 19,800 of record JADLZK010001166.1, on the reverse strand, counting down.
TTTTTACGTGAAACTAGTTTCGTTCTCGCTAGTGTAGACATGGTGTCCGGCTAGAGTTTACCCGAGATTGCGCCCAATGCTACGGAATAGTTGTGGTAGCCCCGGGGTGATAGCTCCGACCAGGCCTTTGTAGTCCACCACGTGCGTATTGGTGTTTTCGTAGAGCTTTTGGCTGGCCTTCCCGACACCGTTTCTCGGTCTTTTTCGAATTGGAAAGGTCGCTTGCTCAAGTAAGTAGGGTCTAGTAAGCCCTTGAACCTTGGTGTTTAGTAATCTTGAGAAAACCTTAGAGAACCCTCTCTACCTACAAAAATATTTATTCTACCTCATCTCTTAGGCGTGCTTGATCCCTTCTAGTTCACTTCGCTCCTGTGGAAATCGATACCACGAATACTCAGGTGAAAAAGCTACAGCGGTACTTTCCGTGCGCGCTTATGGATTTATCGTGTGTGCGTTAAAAATTACCAACGATCACGGCAAGCCCGGAATCGAGGGATATGGATGACTTTGACGAGAAGGATGGCATGCAAACGCCCGGAATCTGAACCGCGTCGTATGCGGTCAATAAATATAGAAGATCTCGTGGGGAACCGATTGGCCCGAGATACGAGGGGGACGCGTGGCGAGAACCGGGACGCGTGCTCACCGGGGAAAAGCGCAATAACTGGCAACCGGCGCCGCCGCTTTGCCACACGCACCCAACCCAGGAAAATGGGAGGCACGGACCCTTGCAGCCACGCACGGTTACCCATGCGGCAACCCTAGGGGCGCCTTGATCTAGGCTATAAATACCAGCGCCTATCTCCACCTCGGCTCATCCGCTTTTGCGTCGATCCTTCTTCCCCACACCTTCTCATCTCCCACCACTTTCGCTCTGATGAGCTCGGGCTAGGGTTGGCGATTGCGCGCGGATCTCGCCTTCACCCGCGCCCGCCGCCGATCGTTGGAGGTAAGCGATGACGAAGCACGAAAAAATTTTAGGTGGGGCAAACAAAGGAGATGTTAATTTGCATGAAGATTTAATGGTGATTTTTGTTTTTGCTACAGTAATTAACCTTAATTATCGGATTTTAGGGGGCTTGAGCCCTACTAGCCCCACCGCTAGCCGTCACTTTGAGGTAAGGAACTTGTTGATCTACCGATTGCCCGTCGATTGATTCCAAATGTGCTTTCTTTTGGATCTAGATTTGAAGGTTCTAGCGGTTTATTGATACTTGTTCATCTTCTCGATTCACACATCCGCGAGAGAGACCCACCAGGGGCGAGATGGATCGGCGTGCGCGTGGAGGACGCCGGGGGCCGGGCGGAAGAGCTGCCGGAGCGGGGGAGCCGCCATCGACGCGGGGGGCTGCCGCGGGCGGACGCAGGCCCCGTGCCTCTCGCAATGGAGGACCCGCTCATCCGGATGGGCCAGGAGTGGATCGCATCTCGCCCACCCACGAGTCCGCCCAGAGCCGGTGGACGCCGGTGTCGCCTGAAGAAGCCGTAGCCGGGTGGAGGGTGCCGGAGGTGGAGCCGTATCCCATACCGCGGACCGACGGGGCGGTGGTGTTCGAGCTATTTCTCGCGCGGGTTCGGCTGCCGGGCGCACCGTTCTTGCTGGAGCTCCCTGCCTACTACTACTGCCGGCTACGCCATGCCGCCATCGCGATCCTTGGACATCGCCATCTTCGCCACGCCAGTGAGTGTTTCCTCGGCATCCTCCCCAACCTCAATCTGTGGAAATACTTCTTCTATGTCGGGTTGAAGGGGGATTCGGGGTCGCGCATCGCCGGTGGCGTGTATGTCAAGCTCCATGGGAACCGGGCGGGCCGGTTCCCTTCCACTCCGTTGCTTGGTGAATGTGGCGCGCTAGTTCACGCCTTGGTTCTTCTATTCCGCAATCGGATGCACCGTGATGCCGGCCGACCCCAAATGAGTCGGTGAGACGGGCGGAGCTAGAACGAGCCCCCCGGCCGCGACATGCAGCCGCGTGATGGGCCGGTGGCCATGATCGAGGAGCTGCGTGGGCGACGGCGTCGACATCACGCAAACCTTCATGGAGCGTCGGACTCGACCTTTGAAGCGTAGGGACCACCACGGTTTCAGCGACACCGGGTGAACGATGGCACCCGTGAGTTCGGTGAGTACTGTCGACATCCGGAGGTTGAACCGAGTGTCAAGATCTTACGACGGCGGCGGGGTACCCCATGATGCGCTTCTTGCGCCCACGTTCCATGCCGGGAACCCTCCGCCACCGGTAAGTAATGTCTATTGTTGATTTGTATCGATTGATTGTAATGCGGTCGTCGAAGTGCATTGAATCGGTTCTTTATCTGCTATTTTTTAGATCCATGGCATGTCGTGCGGCCGGTACTTCAGCTGCCGGCGGAGGAGGTCGCTGTCGCTCACGCCAGTGCTCAGCGAACGCACCGCTGCGACTGCGATGCCGGGAGGAGACGGGAGGAGGAGACGACACCCGAGGGGAAGGGCGAAGCGGCAAGCGCCCTCTCGAGGATCCGTCCGTGCCGAGTTCATCAAGCGGAAGGTGGCAGCGGGCAACCATTCCATCGCCACCGCTGAAGCTCCTCCACGCGGCAATCAGTGGTTTTATCCGATGAAGAACAAGATGAATGTGTTGATTCCGCGCGTTTAACGCCCGTTGTTCTCGAGTCCCCGTGGCAATCTATTGTTGATCTGTCGAGGTAATCCGGTTTGCGCCAGCCGGAGGAGGGAGAACACCTTGTGATAGTCGCCGCATGGCGGCGTATTAGCCACGCGAGGCGGAGGAGGACGCAGCGTGGGCAGCCGAGGTCCGTATTCGCGACTACGCCGCTGACCAGTAAGCATCCTATCTGCCGACCACTATGGCTCATCTATGGATGAAAGAGTGAAACAAAGAAACTCGGGTTCATGCGGGGGCCGACGTTTAGTGGAGCCGCCGAGGACCCATCATCACCAGCACGTCCGCAATGCCGTCAAGATGAGACGCGGAGGGAGGGGCCCTCGCCGCCAAGTACCGTCGACTACCCGCCCGAGCTAGAAGCACCAAATGTACAACCGGGCGCCTCCGCCTACTCCGCCCGGAGTCACCCCTAGATGACATCCAAGACACAGGGGAGACTAAGAGATGGACGAGGGAAGAGGGTCGGTATGAGGCGGCGCAGAGCGATCACCAAGGGAGGCTACGGCCGCATCGGTGCGGACGTTGAGGAAGAGGACGAGGCGACGCGCTGCCGGGCACGCCAACTATCCGAGGGCGCCGACCGCCTGTGTGTAAGTTCTCTTGTTGTTGTAGCTTGATGCCGCCATTGTATATTTGATAAGCCCTCGTCTTGCAATGGATACGTATTGAGGAGACCCGTCGCCTGCAAGAGGAGGCTGGGCGAGTGCCGGGGAGGCACTTTCAGAGGCCAGACAGGCGCGGGATGAGCTCTCCTAAGAGGGCGACCGTCTTGCCGGAGAGCGGGGCGGGAGCTCGAAGAGGAGAGGGACCGCCGGCCGGGTTGACCGTCTCAAGCATCCAGTAATGCACCGCCGCCCGCGTCTTGCTGAGAGAGGGCGGCTCTTGCCACCAGCCGAGCGAGCCGCCGAGGTCGACCGCATCCGCATGGAGCGCGAGGCCGGTTGGGTCGCCGGACGCCCGGGCGCGGGCGCTAGATGCCGAGCGCACGCCAGCCTGGCCGCCCCGCAAGCCGCTGAGGAAGAACGCGCCGAGAGCTCACCGCTCGGGAGAACCGAGGGTGCGTCGTGAGGCCCAAGATCGTGCTTGGTAAAAACCCCCTTACGATTAATGATTGCATGAACATCTTGCAAAAGGCATTAGTATTTAAAAGAAATCTCATACTATATGGACGATACATGTAGAGTATGAGGCGTCGGTGGAGACCCCTGCAGTAGCGGCTCGTGCTAGTGAATGAGCGAGATAGTGTAGGATCCGATGGAAGCCTAGAGGGGGTGAATAATAGGTCGACCCCCAAAATTGACCTTGTCAAAACTTCGGACCACCGTCGGTCTGAGAGATGCGCGGCACGCCCGCGTAAAATCAACAAATGATGAGAGACAGAGAGATGGCACGGCCGACGGAGTGGCGGGGCGCGCACCTGCCGCGTATCCAAGCGGCATCGCCACGGGTCACTTCACGAAATGGCCTCGGTGAATCAGAGCCGTGGTGCTTGTTGCTCGTGATTCACACTTGTTCCCACACAAAAATACTTCACGTAGATATACCCGAAGTGACGAAACGCTACAACAAAGTAGATCGGGACGAAACCCTAGCTCACAAGAGAATATATGCAATAAAGTAAAGAACACAAGTGACACAAGGATTTATCCCGTGGTTCGCCATCGCCACAAAAGGTGGGTTACCTCCACGTTGTTGAGGTTGCCACACAGGCTTAGCTTGCCCACCGCTAGCTTTTTTTCCCTCGTTCACAAGTCTAGGGAGTTAACCCTAGAGATGTGGGTAATGTATTGATTTTGTGTGAGGTTACAAACCTCCCAAGGCTGCAACACGAAGGGGCAAGCTCAAGGGCGACGCCTAGCCGTCTAGGAGCAAGCTCCAAGAGTAAAGAACCCTAGGGTTCCGGCCAAACGTGAACCAAATGCTCTTTTGAGTGGGGGAAGTAGTAGATCCGGTCTCCAATTGAAGTTTGCTGCCTTTTCCCTCAAAAATCCATGGTGGAAAGTGAGGGATTGAGTGGGGAGCTCAAAGTGCTTCAATGGAGGTGAGAGAGAGAGCAAGAGGTCAGTTCTTGGTGTCTGCTCGAGGTGGAAGAAGAAGTGAACCAGGTGACCGTTGTGGGAGGGGTAGAATAGGTATTTATACCCCACGGACCCAATGGTCGGAATTAAGTGTGGCAATTGCCGCACTTAACACGTGGCACTGCCAAGGTGGGCGTGGGCACTGCCGCATCAATCTACGCTGCATTCGTGCCGTGCTAGCCCGACAAAGAAAGGGTGAAAACGATGTTTTGCTTTGGCCGATCAAAGCTTGGAGTTGTGTTTTGTGGTCGGGATTGGAGTTAAGAGCATTTAGTCCACATGTAGCCAAGAGTCCTAGGATCCCTCTTGATAGTACGACATTTCCTAAACTCAAGATTCAAAATATGAAATAATTTAAACGCCTTGATCCGGAAACACCACCATCTAGCACATGAGATGCCTTTGGACCTCATACATCAACTCCTTATTTTATTTCCAAAGATGTCATCTTCGTAAAATCTCATTAGTCCCCTAATTCGGTGGTCATCAACGCCAAAACCCACTTAGAGCTTGATTGCCCTTACAATCTCCCCCTTTTTGGTGATTGATGACCACCAAATTAGAGCTTACATAAGATGTAAAATCAAACTGAGATTTTCGAGAACCAAGGATGTAGGAGCCTCCCCTAAATATGTGAGTGAGTTTTGAAATCTCATTGTTGACATAAGAGGTCATATTTAGGTGTGGTGAGGCCTCCCCCTAAATGCGTGAGTGAGATTTAAATTCTCAAATTGACATGAAAGTCAAGTCACACATTTAGACGGTGTGTAGGGCCTCCCCCTACATCCATGGTTGCTGTGGGGTGCTCAACAAAGTGTCACAATTATATAACCGTGATACATATGATGAGAGAGACATATCAGAGCACATTCAGGGGGTCTGTCTGCACTGATGTGCATGGCACTGCCATGCCAGGGTGTGGCACTGCCACGCCAGGGTGCGGCATCGCTTGCCGCCATGTCTGATAGACAAATATAGTTACATCCACAACACATAAGACATGATATATGGAAATAAAAACTTGCGGCCAGATGAAATAACAGAGTTTAAGCATCCAAAGATCAAATCCGAGAAATAACAAGTCATAGGTGGCATTATTACATAAAATAGAGTTTCTCTCTCAAACTCACACCTAACAAATTACTCTCAAAGGATCTAAAACTGAAGCTCCATCTGCTGCTGCCGCACTCCTCGAAGCATGGCGTCGAAAAAAGTTTGAAGTTTGACCCCTCTACTTTCTTCTAATTTTCTCCCCTTTGGCGTTAGACACCAAAAAGATCATAGAAAAGAGAAGAAAAGAAGCGCAGTCACTCCTCACTAGAATCATCCTAATGACCGGAAGCAAAGGTCCTCGCCCTCCTCCTCTCGAGATAACTGCACTCTGGACCGAGTAGAGCGATGAGTAGAGCGTCTAGCCGGAATCTGGCGAGAGAAGGAGCCAAGCGTGTCCGACAAGTCCCGGTCTAAGCCGCTAGTGCCCCGAAAGCTCGGGAGGTCGTCTTGTGGTGGCCTAGGAATAGGAGGAACTGGGAGTCCTTGCTTCTCTCTAACACTCTTGAAGGCCCGCCTCACCTCCCCTGCGTATCTCATAAGTCTGGCCGAATTTGAATATGCGCAATGCCCAAAGATGGCCTTGATCCACTTCTTCACCTCGGATCTAGTGCCACTTTGTGCCTCCTCGGACCTAGAGCTAGAGGGCTCTGTGAGGTCCTCTCTGCCACCGAGGTGCCTCCAACACTAGGTGCACGCCCTTTGGTCTTCCCACCATCCAAGCCATGGGTCTTCTCAATGTTGTAGGTCGTGGTGGAAACAGTCCTTTGGGAAGATGCGTCTTGTGACCCTCTCAATGATGAACATGATGTAGGGAGCATATGGCAAATTTCTCCTAGCATCATCCATGGCATTTGCTAGTTGCCTCCAAACGAACCTCCCAACATTGAATGTCTCATCATTTACGGCGGGCTAAGAGGTTCCTAGCATACCCATTCACATCTCGAGGCTGCCCCATCCTTGGGATCAATGGTGCATCTGCAGAGATTGTTCATCACATAGAAGAAATCTTTCGGGCCTTTTCTTTTCCTATCTCGCGGCACTTGGCTTTGCCCAACAGTCTCTAATCACCACGTACTCAATGGGCTCAATGTCATGGATATCAGTGTAGGTCCAATGTGTAGGATCTGATGGAAGCCTAGAGGGGGGGGGGGGTGAATAGGCTTACCCCCAAAAATCGACCTGTCAAAACTTAAACACACTGTCAATACAGATGTGCGGATGGCCTTCTTGGTGTATAGGCACAAAGACAACTGCTTGCGTAAAACCGGCATGCAGACGTAAACAGATAACCGAGGCCTGTCGGAAGCGGAGGGCGGCACTGCCGCGTCCCACGAGCGGCACCGCCAAGGACACATCACGTAAGTGACCTCAAGGTGAATCGGCAACCCGTGAGTGTGATGCTCGTGATTCACACTTATTCCTCACACACAAATACTTCACGAGAGCAAACCAAATATGACAGAAACCCTCCAACGAGGTAGATCGGGACGAAACCCTAGCTCACAAGACAATATATGCAAGAATGTAAAGAACACAAGTGACACAAGGATTTGACCCGTGGTTCACCATCGCCACACAGGCTGGGCTACGTCCACATTGTTGAGGTTGCCACACAAGGCTTAGCTTGCCCACCGGCTTGCTTTTTCCCTCGTTCACAAGTCTAGGGAGTTAACCCTAGAGATGTGGGGTAATGTATTGCTGTTTGTGTGAGGTTACAAACCTTCCAAGGCTGCCACACGAAGGGGCAAGCTCAAGGGCGACGCCTAGCCGTCTAGGAGCAAGCTCCAAGAGTAAAGAACCCTAGGGTTCGGCCAAACATGAACCAAATGCTCTTTTTTGAGTGGGGGGAAGTAGTAGATCCGGTCTCCAATCGAAATTTGCTGCCTTTTCCCCTCAAAAAATCCCCGTGGGAAGTGAGAGATTGAGTGGGAGCTCAAGAAGCTTCAATGGAGGAGAGAGAGAGAGCAAGAGGTGTTCCTGGCTGCTCTGGTCGCGAGGAAGAAGAAGAGTGAGCCAGGTTACCGTTGTGGGAGGGGTAGGTTGGGTATTTATACCCCACGATCCCAACGGTCGAACTTAAGTGTGGCACTTTGCCCGCACTTAACACGCTGCATTGCCGCGTAAGGCGCGGCATCTTGCCGCACCATCGCCGCATTGCCAGCGCTAGCCTGCCGACAAAAGGTGTGAAACTTGAAGATTTGTCGGCCGATCGGGCTTGGAGTTGAGTTTTGTGATTGCTTTGAAGTTTAGAGCACTTGGTCCATAGGTACCCGAGAATCCTAGGATCCTCTTGATAGTACGACATTTCCTAAACTCAAGATTTAAAATATGAAATAATTCAAACGCCTTGATCCGAACCATCACCATCTAGCTCATGGGACACCTTTGGACCTGTCGTCAACTCCTTATTTTATTTCCTGCATGTCATCTTCGTAAATCTCATTAGTCCCCTAATTCGGTGGCCATCAACGCCAAAACCCACTTAGAGCTTGATTGCACTTACAATCTCCCCCTTTTGATGATTGATGACAACCAAATTAGAGCTTACATAAGAAGTAAAGTCAAACTTAGATTACGAAGGCCAAGGATGTAGGAGCCTCCCCTAAATATGTGAATGAGTTTTGAATTCTCATTGTTGACATAAAGGTCAATTTCACATATTTAGGTGTGGTGAGGCCTCCCCTAAATGTGTGAGTGAGATTTGAATTCTCATTGTTGACATAAAAGGTCAATTTCATATATTTAGGTGTGGTGAGACCTCCCCCTAAATGTGTGAGTGAGATTTGAATTCTCAACTTGACATGAAGGTCAAGTCGCACATTTAGAAAGTGTGCAAGGCCTCCCCTACATCCATGGTTGCTTTGTGGGGTGCTCAACAAGGTGTCACAATTATATAGCCGTGATGCATATGACAAAAGTAACGATCGAGCACAAAGGGTTGTGCATGCGCAAGATGGGTGTGCGCGGCACTGCTGCGCCCAGGGTGCGGCAGACTGCCGCGCCTATCGGACGTATTTAGGGCATGCATGATAACCAACCACATCATATATGACGATATATAAAAACTAAACATGCAAATAGACACATAAAAACAGAGTTTAAACACATAGAGACCAAATCCAAGAAGTAACAAGTCATAGGTGGCATTATTACATAAAATAGAGTTTCTCTCAAACTCACACCTAACAAGCTACTCTCAAAAGATCTGAAATGAAGCACATCCGCTGCACCATCCTCGAAACATCCAGGCGTCGAAAAAGTTTGACCCTTCTCATTTCTTCTAATTTTCTCCCCCTTTGGCGTCAAGCACCAAAAAGTTCATAGAAAAGAGAAGAAACGGCGAGTCACTCCTCACTGGAATCATCCCGACGACTGGAAGCAAAGGTCCTCGCCCCTCCTCCTCCGAAAACAACAGCACTAGTCTCAAGCAGAGCAACGAGTAGAGCGTCCCGGGCCGGGACCTCGCCGAGAGAAAGAGCCAAGCAAGTCCGAGAGGTCCTGGTCTGAGCCTTTGGTCCTTGAAAGCTCGGGAGGTCATCTTGCTCTGCCCTAGGAATAGCGGAGGAGGAACTGGAAGTCCTTGCTTCTCCCTAACACTCTTGAATGTTCTCCGCCACACCTCCCCTGCAAGATCTCATAAGTCTCGCTGAAATGCGAGTATGCGCTAGGCCCAAAGATGGCCTTGATCCACTTCTTGATCTTGGATCGAGAGCCACTGTGCCTCCTGGGCCTAGAGCTAGAGGGCTCCTCTAAGTCCTCTCTGCCAGCTGAGGTGCCTCCAGTAGTGGATCTGCCACTAGTCTTCCCTCCTTCTAAGCCATGGGTCTTCTCAATGTTGTAGGCCGTGTGAAAACAGTCCTTGGGATAGATATTCCCTGTGACCCTCTCAATCATGAATATGAGGTAAGGAGCATAGGGCAAGTTCCTCCTAGCATCATCCATAACATTGGCTAGCTGCCTCCAAATGAACCTTCCAACATTGAAGGTCTCATCATTCCTGAAGTGAGCCAGGAGATTTCTAGCATAGCCATTGATGTCTGAGGCTGCCCCATCCTTAGGATCAATAGTGCACCTGCTAAGGTTGTTCATCACATAGAAGAAATCCTTTAGACCCTTCCTTTTGCCATCAGCTTCCCTTGGCTTTGCCCAGCAGCCCCTGATCACCTTGATCTCAACAGGCTCTATCTCATGGATATCACTGAACTGCCTGTGATCGCCCCCAAAACCAAGGATCTCGATGAAGGTGACAAAGTCAACCCTCGTAGTGTCTCCCCGTGAATCATCCAAAGGATAGTGTCACTTGCTTGTCCCAATGATAAGTGGCATGGAACTGACTCAAAATCTCCTCATTCTAATCATGCTTGAAAGCCATGATGTCGGTCGGCTCGAACACATCACAGGCCTCAATTGCCTCATTGAAGGCATCCTCCTCCTTCTCTCGCCATCCTCTCAAAATCAATATAGTGCACAAAGTGGTGATCTTGCTCTTGGCGAGTGAAAGAGGACTGTCGATAGAAGTTTGAGTAAAAAGCCACCCAAAATCTCTCATCAATGTCTTACGTCTTTTCATCCAGATAGAGGTTGTAGGCTCTAGCATCTGCCACTTCCCTCTGCTTCTCGAGGTAGCTCACAACCGGGATGGGCTGAGTATTTGCGGGGTCGCCATCTCAAAGACACCCTCCACCGGCACCATGTAGCTGTTGTCATAAATGGATAGGTGCTCGGGAGTGCCTTGATCACCATCAGGCACAAAGGTGTACCCATACCGCTTTGCTTTGCTCCTCGCTGAGTCCAAATGACCCCCCCATCTCTTTCACATTGCCCCCTCTGCTCAAATTCTTCCCCGCCACGGCCTCTCTTCTCAACAACCTTGACCCTCATCTTCCTCTTGCCATGGGGATCACCTCCGTGATCCATCTATGCACAAGATAGGATTTTGGTAAGAAACGCATAAGATAGAGTGTATAGTGGTCAAACATATGTAGGAGAAAGATTAGGAAGATGAAACTTGATGTGATGAGCAAGCTGTCCAGATGAAACCTCGGGCCGCACGCAAGACGCCGTGCGCGAGGCACGACATCGCCACGCATGCACGGCACCGCCAGAAATCATGCACGCGGCACTATACCGCCCCCCTTGCTCGAAGCATCAAATCTCATCTGCCAAATACTTCTAATACATCTATTCGACACAATTTACATTTCTATCACAATTTCAGGAGCCAAATCATGAAATTAGTGCATTTTTCCCATGGATTGAAAAATGAGCATGAACTAGAGTGAAAATATTCTTGATATTTGGAGTCAAATCGATTTCCTGGTTCAATCAAGTAGGTGATTTGAGGGATATTTGCTGTTGGAAGCAGCTAAGAACGATAAAGTTCTATTTGGAGGCGGCAATGCCGCGCCCCCCCTAAATCACCTAAGTCATGGAAACACGAAATCCATCGATTCCAACCTTCTAAATCATTTCACTAGAGTTCATACATCATTAGGGAACATGAATCCATGATAAAAAACTGCACATTGTATAGATCGGGCAAGAAATTTCAAGGCTAGGGTTTGCTTACCTTCGTGGATTGAGGAGAGAAGAGAAAGAAAACTGCCGGGAAAGGGAGCAGGGCCGGCCGGTGACGAAAGGGGGTCGTCGGCGGCAGTCGGCGCGGCAAGATCGGGGCGCGTGGTAGCCGGAGCGGGGTCACAGGCGGCAAGAAGAAAGGACGCAGACGCCCTTCGCGAGAGAGAGAGGGAGAGAGAGAGACCGAGCGCGAGAGAAGTGTGTCCGCGAGGAGAGAAAGAGAGAAACCGGACGGGGCAGGGTAGAAAAAGGAAAAGAGGAAAACTTTTGGCCCTATATCGGGTTCGGACCGACCGACCGAAACCCTAAGCGCGCATCGCCAAGATGAGGGCGTGCAGAATCGCCGTGCTCGCTGCGCAATCGCCGTGCGACACGCGGCACCGTCGCTCCGTCGATCATCCCCGAGAATATATTGCCACTTTCCGACTTATTTCTCCTCAAACTTGATCACAGAGAGACACCAAGATTCATTGCCGGGACATCATCGGTACAAACTATGGCATTGAATCTCGGATTAGAATTTGAAATCCTTTTGAAACACAATATGAAAGTTTTCACAAACCTTTCCTATGTCGATCTAGTGTCTCAATCAAATTGCAGGTGTGTGTTGACACCTGTTATAGCATAATATTACTAGTCAACTAAACATGAAATAAGGGCATAAAATGAATAATCACATAGACTAGGGGCTTCACTAACATAGTTCCACAAGTTTTGGTGATTTGTATATTTTCAGGGACTAAACAGGAAAAGCCTAGAGTTTGCAAGACATATGAAGCATAAACATGTTACAAACATATTCCAAGATAGCAACATTGCAAAGAGCTCGTCGTGATGATCGAAACGGATATATTGTTTGCTATATTTAGAGTCCGTAATCAAAAGATATCGATTCTCGAGTTCACTAAAACGGTCATAACTTTCTCATCCGGACTCCGTTTTCCTGCAAAATACCAGTCATTACAAAGCTATCGACAAGATCTACGCACCCACCAAATTTGAACCCATTGTGCCACAGGGGACTGGCAGCCGCCAGGCCTTTTTAGGCCGGCCGCCAGGAGATTGAGCCCAATCCGTTTCAACTTTTTATGTCGGTTTGTAACCGACTTTGAGGTTGTATCTACACCGTTGCCAAGGTCGGTTTGATCCAAGGGCTATCGTTCATCGCCAAGGCCTATATAAGAAGACCCCCTGACCCCAGGGCTAAACCCTAATTCATTATCAATTCATTCTATCTCATTATCTCTCAGTTGTAGAGGGGTCTCATGTAAGGATCATCTCTCTCTAAGGGATTAGTGAATTAGAATGTAATTAGAACTAGAACTAGAAGAGTTAGCATTTAAGAGAGGATTAGAACTCATTAGTTCTAATCTTTAGAACAAGAGAGATAGAGAGAGGGAAGGGATCGGAGGAAGCACCGGCCTGTCGGTGCTATCTCCATACTTGTACCTCGGTGGAAGTTAATCTACATGTAGAGTTACTCTGGTAATCTACTTCTTCTTTTAGTAAGTAATATTGTTTATAATTATTCTTATTGGTCTACGAGTCTCTTTTGAGTGCTTTAATCTGGTACCTAGATTAGAGTAATATTCGTAGTGCAAACGTGGTGTTTAGACTCGGATATCTCATTAGATAGACCCTACCTTCCGGAGCGTGGTAGATCGTGGTAGTGACAGTACCATTGATTCCTTTGAATTCCACATCCTGTTGGATAGGACACGTAGGACCTAGTTACTGGGGGAATAGTAAGTTTCGGCCTTACTTTCCTTTGAGTACATCCCGATAAGAATACTATCAACATCACTTACCAAATTAAGATTTAGCTATCTTAGTAATCCTCTCTATACCCTCAACCTTCTTAAGTCTTATGCTACTCCGGGTTAAGAATAGATCATAGTCTCCCTCACCCGTTTCCCTATGGATTCGATATTTAACCCTCTCCCGGGTGAAGTGCTCACCGGTATCCGTGCACTTGCGGATTATACAAATTATAAATATTTCTGTGGGCTTAGCAAATACCAACAGTGTGCTAGAATTCAAACCAAGTTACAAGAATCGAGTATATTTAGCTCACTACGCAAAGCACAAAACCTTGACTCATCGAGAGGCTTGGTGAAGATATCGGCTAGTTGCTTTTCGGTGCTCACATGGCGAATTGCGATATCTCCTTTGAGTTCGTGGTCTCTCAAGAAGTGATGACGGATGTCTATGTGTTTTGTTCTAGAGTGTGCTATAGGGTTATTTGCGAGTTTGATGGCACTCTCGTTGTCACAAAGAAGAGGTATCTTTGTGAAATGACATCCGTAATCTTTTAAGGTCCGCTTCATCCAAAGTAGTTGAGCACAGCATGCACCGGCTGCAACATACTCGCTTCGGCGGTGGAAAGGGCTACACAATTTTGCTTCTTAGAGCTCCAAGACACCAAGGACCGTCCCAAGGAATTGACATGTCCCCGTGCTTTTTTTCGATCGCCCGCTATGAAATCCGCTATTGCCCGAGATTTTATGGCTGACCTGTGCTCGTAGTTGATTACGAATTCATTAAGCTCGGCGCCCATTTGCCCACTCGCCCTCTGACTTCCTTTGTTCTGAACGAGCTTCTAAGGGTTGAGAGGAAATGACCCGAATCTTGTGTGCTCGAAAATAGTGTCTCAACTTTTGGCTCGCCATCAAGACCGAGTAAGCTATCTTCTCCAGTTCGAGTAATTAAGCTTTCTTTGCCGAAAAAGGGCTTCGATACATAGTAGATAGGAAATTGCTTGAGCTTGTTATCATGCTCTTTCTCTTCGACCAGGGACTGCGCTTCCGCAACCGGTGATCTTTGCTAAGTATAACAATAGAACCTCCTTTGGGGATGGTTTCAACATGGTTGTCAAATTGGTAAGATAATCTTTCGTGGTCTTGAAAAGCTTTCTGCTGCGCCGTGCCCCCATTTGAAATTTGTGCTGTCCTTGAGCACTTTGAAGAAAGGTAGACCTTTTTCTACCGACCTTGAGATGAACATGCTAAGAGCTGCTAGTCGCCCCGTGAGTCGCCGGACCTTCTTTTACCGTCTGGGGGCTTCATGTCTATGATGGCCGTGATCTTGTCTGGATTCGCCTCTATGCCCCCTCGGGTCGACACTAGACATCCCAACATCTTGCCGTTTGTGATGCCGAAAATGCATTTCTCCGTGTTTAGCTTGAGCCCGCTTAGCCTTAGATTCGTGAAAGTTTCTCTTAGGTCGCTTATATGTGATTCTTTTCGAGCTGCTGATTACCACTATGTCATCTACATAAGTTACCAGATTTTTTCTTCTTCTTTTGCTCTCTAAATACCTCATCCGACATTCTAGAGAAAGTGGATCCGGCGTTCCGTAATCCCTCGGGCATTCGCTTGAAGCAATTGGTCCCCCGGTGATAAAGCTTGTCTTCTCCTCGTCTTCTGGATTCAGATGTATCTGGTGATATCTGGAAAAACAGTCGAACAGACTCATTCTCTCACAACCTGAGGCCAAGTCGATCAAGGTGTCTATTCTGGGGAGAGGGTACGGATCTTTCGGACATGCCTTGTTTAGGTCGGTGAAATCTATGCACATTCTCCACTTTTTTTGATCTTGGGGTCGGATGTTTTCTTCGACCATAACCACGTTTGCTAACCATTCGAGATATTGTACTGGCCTGATTACCCCTGCGTCCGAAAGTCTCTGGACTTCGGCTGCTGTTGCGGCGCTTCTTTCTTCAGATAGCTTCCTCAACCTTTGCTTCTTGGGCTTTATGGTTGTTGCTACGCTCAAATTGTGCTGAGCCAAACTTTGGCTTACTCCCTTTAGGTCCTCAGCTGACCATGCGAACACATCGAGTTAGAGTCAAGGAAGCCGGGCTGCCTCGTCGGGTTGAAGCTCGGAGCCAATTATGATTTCTCTTTCGGGTCCTGTGAGTGGATAACGGGACCCTTTTGTGGATTCGGCCGATTCTACTTTCGGCTCTCTTAGTCTTTTCGGCCTTGGGCTCGGCTCTTCTTTCTCATTGTCCTCTCTTTCGGTCAATGTCACCTCGTTGATCATCTTTGTAACCAGGTATCGGCCGCATCTATTTTCCGGGATGCTTCCTCGATCTCCCCGCACGGTAACCACACGAAAAGGGGATGGTATCTTCATACATAAGAAACTTTGCTTAATAACCACATCAAACTTGCTTATGGTGCCTCTGCCTATATTGCTCTTTGTGTAAGGATAGTCTATGTTGACTATGTCGAATGTGATTATCTCTTTTTGGCATAGTCCAACCTCGCCGAAAGTTACCGCGATGTCTTTCTTTCCAATAAGCGTCTATTCTTTTTCCTCCGAAACCGAATAGAGCGCGTTGCCCACGTTGCATTGGCGTCCTCCGTTCCATGTTCATTCGTTGGAAGGCCTTGATGAACAAAATATCTGCTTGAGCTTCCATTGTCTACCGGGTATTGTGGAGTGTGAACTTATCCACATTTGCGCTTGCCACGAATGCATCATATACTCTGCGTGGATACCTTTGTGCGCTTTTATGCTTGCCACAAGAAACCCAAGAAGATTCGGGACGAAAAGGGACGGATGAGCATTGCATTGTCCAGCCTCGGTGTGTACACCTTTATACCCAAGAGCAACATTCGCCTAGCTCAGGCGCTTTTGTAACAAATGGTCAAAATGGGCGGAGTATTGGTTCTATGCCCAAGTCGGTGGCATGACCGAAAAGCCGAAGCTTCGAGCACCGGTGGTCTGCCTGGCTCGAGCAGTTCTCTTGTCACCGAATGATTCCGATGCAAGGAAAATGCCACGCTGATTACTTTGAGAACGCCCGAAGGGGATGCCGGGTTACCCTTGCCTTTTCGGCGACTTTGGCGAAACAAAGCACTCGGGACCTTGTGGAAGAGTGGATCGCTATGGAAGTTCGCCTTTGAGCGTGAATGTGCAATTTAATATCGATCCCATGGACTGCAGCCACGACCGTCCATGTTGAGGCTAGGCGCCCATTACGTTTTCATTCGGACAAAGATTTCGTCAATTCGGTCATGGAAGAAGTGAATGCGATTTTAGGCAATGTGACCGATTGTGAGTACAAGATGGTTGAAGAGATTGTGGGGAACAGAGCTCGTATCAATCGAGGTTTCGACGCGATGGAAGTGGCCTATCCGCCCCGGCTCACCCCCGCCGAGGCCAAAGCTAAAAGGCTGGCCCGAAAGCCCAGACCATCGGGAAAGAAAAATCGCTAAGGACTCGGCTCCCTTTGAGCGGCAAGAGGCGTAGGACTTCCCTACCCCGACACCGAAAAGAAGACATGGACGCCCGTGTAGGTCGCCAGATGGCTAGGGTACCGGGTTGGCGCCCGAAAGGTTACATTCGGTCGCACGCGCACATTCGGCATTATTACATCCGCTTCGGTACATAGCTTGTTACCTCGCAGTTTGGCTGAAGTTTCGGCAATTTAATTATCTTACCTTTTGTTGTTTGCCCAGTTTTGTTCGACCGGATAATGCTTTTAATCTTTGTTTCGAACAGTAATTTTGAGCGACTTCGGAGGATATGGCCTCGAAGCGGTGAAGGATCCTCGCGAGACTCTCAAGGAAGCCGATGACACGGTTTCCCTTGGGCCTACCTTCGGCGATCAAGAGGTCACGGAGTCGGCTCCTTCTACCGCTCCCCGCTTTTAAATGCTTCGTCAAGTCCTGCTCCTCCCAAGAAATAGAAGACCAGCAAGGAAACCCTTGATTCGGCTCTGTTAAGGCTTCGCCTCCACCTCCAAGGGTGCTCCGGGTAAGTCTCGGTTTTTATCGGAGTTCATCAAGACTTCCGGCGTTTTTAACGGGTGCTTATTCGCCATGGGCTCTCCGTCGCTGGAAAGTGACTCCGGTGATTTTGGTGAGACCGTCATATAGTCGGGTTTTAGCTCACCCGAGGAGCCGAGCCCTCGGCGAGAAAAGACTTATAAACTTGCTTGTTGTTTAGGGGCATTCTCGGGCCGGGTGGTGGCGAATGTGGACCCACGAGCCCGCCGTCACACCCAAAAATTTAAGAACAAATATGGATGTATAAAAATCTTATGTGCGCCCGAATGTCACACACATAAGCCGACAAATCGATAATATATCATCTCGATTGCTTATTACAAAACCAATAAATAATCATAACAAGTCTTAATCAAATAATAATAGTAGCTAATGAAGACACGCGAAGCGAAACTCCAACACACGTGGACTGGTTGACTGGTGGACACCAAGCCTAGTACTCATCGCGGTAGTCATCATTGTAGTCCTCATTCCAAAATTGATCTATTGATGGTAATTTAGCAAGGGTAAGTACAAACGTGCTTAGCAAGAATAGCAAGGCACTTACTAACCCATAAACCATGATCATCATAACATAAGTAATGTAAAGCATATAACAATAAACATGAATGTTAATGAACACAAGTCGTTATCCTTAATGCTATGGTTCCGGGGCGCCCGTGACCTTGGGCAAGGCTAGTATACTAGTTTCTCAAACTCTGCGCAGAGGTGTACACTTTCACTATGAGTCGCGATTCCCGATGCATGGGTTTATAAGGTCCATGCACCAGCAACCACTAAGAAGCCCCCTAAAGGTTCGTCTAACAAGTTGGGCAACTAAATTAAGTCGCCGACATAGAACCCCCTTCCAATATGGCACATTACCGCAGCCTATACACATATCTTCAGGATAGAGAGCATCCTATACCCAATTCGCAATTCCTCCAAGTTGCTAGAAAAATGATCTCTAGGGAACTAATGTCGAGCCATGTAACCCCCATAGCTGTATCAGAATACCCGGATTCGCTTCAAAGGCACAAATCCCCATGTTACTAACAAGCATATTTTTGTTTATGACATAAACATTCATTAAGTTATATGATCATGTTTAAATACGATAAGTAATTCCCAAGCTATACTTGCCTTGATTCCCAAAGTCCGGTTGATCCTGCTGGTCTTGCTCGTAGAAGTACTCTTGGCCACTCCCGAATTGCTCACCGACTATACTTTCGACGCTAAGCAACATCATCACACAATCGATCATGCGAGTCAAACACAAAGCAAACATAGAACTTATAAGATAACAGTACACCAACAGCAAGAAAACAGCTTAAAAGTTTATACAACTATTCTACACGTCACTACGATCACATCGATATAAAGATCATCGAAAACGGACTTAAAACGTGCAAGTTATTAGCTTTTGAAAACAGTGGCAATTCTGTAAATAACAGGAACCGGAATTTCGAAATAAAATAAATAATTTCTGATTTTGCTATAAACCAGGATCTCGAGCAAGATTACGAGGGCTCTTTTGTAGTGAAATACAGCTGAGCCGTTCCTGGACATTGGATTCGATTTGGTTGGACCAGATTAAACAAGGGAGAGTCCTGGTGTGATCATCCCGAGAAGAACGATAGGCACGACGGCGGCCCTTGCCGGCAACAGCGAACTCACCGACGAGAATAGAAGCTGGCCATAGAGTTCACCAAAAACCACGGGACCAGTACCAAATGGTAGAGTGGGAAGAACCGGTCTCACCTAGGGCAAAATCGAGGACAGGAACAACTCGACGACGGCAATCGGCACGGAACAGCGGACGTCCTTGAACTGCAACTGACGACGAGTCACAGTAAGCAAGATTGAACGGAGAAGATAGTGCAGGCGGGTTCTCTAATCAGTGGCGACGCTGATTTAGGTGCTACCACGGGAACAAGGCAACAACCGCGGCCAAAATCGCTTCGGCGGCGGCGCTAGGGCGTGCGGCTGTGCTACCAGCTTGAGCAAGGACGGCTCCCGCGAATAGATGGGAAAAAAAAGGCGGCGCGCAACATGCAGATACCTATTTATAGAATAAGGTCGCGCGGAGACGGATTTGCTTTCGGTCGACAAAAATCGACGCGGAATCGGTGCTGCGCTGGATACAGAGTCGGGCTCGGTCCGACCTGAGAACGACCAACGATGAGGGCGACGGTGACCAGGGGCCAGGTGTCAGCCACGGAAGAAAAGAAAGGATGGCAGCGCTGCTGCTTTGCTCCGAGCTGGCCAAGATTTCCCAAGTAGAACAGGCCAAGGAAAGAAAATAGCCACTCAGGCCATGGTGCAAGATAATCAGGCCAGCGGCCAAAGAAAATGCCCCCTCGGCCTGCAGCAACGTGAACAGGCCATCAGGCCGATCCAGAGAACGAGAGAAAAGAAAAATGGAATGTAATTTCTTTATCCAAAAACAGGTTTCCAATATCATTTGTAAAACAATTCAAATCGAATCCAGTTTCAGCAAAAAACAAGACATGACAGAAATAAATGCTCCAGCATGCAATGCTCAAATATGTATCTAACCTTATGATGGATTTTAATTCCAGAAAAAATGTTATTTTACTAGGTTCAATGCATCACATAATTGCAAAAATAAATCAAATTGTCTATTTTA
>JADLZK010001165.1:0-46198 GCA_015847255.1 Hyparrhenia diplandra | reverse complement strand
ACGAATTGAAGGTCTGCGATCCTCTTTCAGGCAGGGCGCCAAGGCGATCTGGCTGCTTTGGTTTTACCAGTGGGCGGTGGAGACTAGAAGAAAGAGGGCCACATTGATGCGTACGTGGCTGCATGGAGTTTTATATTTTTATTATTACATTTGTTATGAAATTATAGAAAACACATGCATGTGATGAATGAAGAAAAATATATTTTGAACGCAAATGAATGAAGAAAATAGCATATAGCTGTGCCGCGGTGATAGCCGACTCTACAAAGTCATTTTACAGGTATAGAATCGATTATGTTTTAGCACTTGTTCATTGGACCCGTGATGTTAAAATAATAGCTATAATAGGTGCTCTATAGATCTATAGTTTATATTCAGCTTTCATAATCTATCAATTATTGATTTTTATGTATTTTTCCTCCATATATATATCGCCTACCGCCCATCAAGATTCATGAAACGCAACTGTTTCTTTGTCTTGAGCTCTGAGCAAGACATTGCTTCTCAATGGGGTCTCAATTTCCTTCAGTTTCCTCATTATGAACAATAGTACTTAGGACATATAAGGTCGGTCTCAATGGAGCATTTCAGCTCGTTTTCTAAGATGTGAAACTTTGGCATGAAATAAGCGTCTCAATGTACTGCAGTTTCATTGCGGTTCATAGGCTCATCGGGTCCCCACTGACCTTTCTTATTGCGGTTTTCATTACATAGTTCCATGGTGAAAGCGTTATTTCGTTTCAATGGAGATTTCACTCTATTTCCAGCGCTAGTGAAAGCAGTGCCCAAAGGTTTCACCATGGTGGAAAACTTTTTCCTTCTCTCATGGGCGTTTCTGCAAAGTGGAGTTTTGTTGATGTGGTCTTTGCATTTAATGTGCATGAAACACTCCTGAAACCCCACATTAAGAGCGACCTAAGTATTAGCTATTGTTTAATATAGTGGCCCTTACGTAAATATTGATTTTTAATTTAATCAAATTAATAACAGATTTCATTGAGATTATGTTTTTCTAGCGGTGACAGCGGAAATAGAGAAGGGTGTAAAAAGCATGGCAAGTTCTAATTAAAGAAAAAAGCGAGGGGGCACTTTTAGCAAATAACCTTCACTAGTACGCAGAAACTATTTTTGGGTGGCGAGGCGATTTTTAGTTTCCGTGGCGGGCGAGATAGCGCAGTCACCCAGCAATGGTCACAGAAAATGGCGAGAATAACGGTGGCGGGGCGTTTGGTGCCCGCCACGACAAATGATAATAAAAAGAAATCCAAAACCCGGGAACCTCACGCGGGCACCTAGCCGGCCGGGGATACGGGCTGCCACCCGGATCGCGCCGCTGCCGGATCACGGCCGCTAGAGCTGCCTTGTGCCCGGCGGGATCCGGCCGGGAACCTTGCTGCCGGCGAGATCAGCCGCCGGGCAGCTGCCGGCGGATCCGCCGCCCGAGGACGAAGCTGCGAGCCGAATCCACCGCGGCGACGTCGCTGCGACCGGGATCCGCCGCCGGGGCTGCGTTTAGCGCGACCGGATCCAGCCGTCGCCATCGATCCGCCGTCGGATCCGCGAGGACGCCCTCCGCCGCTGGATCCGCTCGAGAAGCCGTCCTCCGCCCGCGAGGAACGCGAGGCGCCCGCCGCCGCCGAGAACCGTGAGGGCGTCCTCGCCGCCGGGAACCACACCGCCGCTCTGAGCCGCCGACCCGAGATCCGCGCCCGTCATCGCTGCGAGAGGGATGGAGGGAGGGGTGGTGGGAGGCGGCCGCCGGCAGCTTGGGGTGGAGGACAAGGGAGGGCGCGGGCGGTGATTTTGGGTGGAGGCAGAAGGGGGGCGGAGGAGCTCTCGCGAGGAGAAGGGGGACGGACGCGGAGGAGAAAGCGGCGAAGGGGGCCGGCGATTTTTTGCGACGTGGGGAGCGAGGAGAAGCGAGAAACCCTATAACTTATATATATATGGCCGATAGGACACTGTTGGGCTTGGGCGTGGGCTTTGGGTATTTTTCGCTGGCGGGCCTTTTTAACACGCCCGCCACGCGGGAAAATGGCCCACATTTTACGTGGCGGGCGTGTTATAAAGGCGCCCGGCCACGGTAAATTGATTTACGTGGCGAGGCAAAACTGCCCGTCACGCCATCAAAAATCACCCGCCGCGGTTAATCGGGTCATTAGACAAACTCCACGCCGAGACGGAAAAAGATTTTTTGAGTCACGCCAAAATCATTTTTGTTACTAGTGCTTAGTGACGAGTGTCGGCCTCGGTGGACCGTTGATATGGAGATGGGCTACGAGGTAGAGAGAGGGAGGGAGGAGAGTTGTCGGTCGGGAAAAGCGTTCGTACGCGTGCTGGACATTACCGGTGGTAGAGCTCACCGGCGCACAAGATGTCCTACGGGCCCACGATGAGGCAAGGTCGAGGGCACTAGGAGAAAGGGGGCGACGATGGGAGCTCACCTAAGGTGAAACCGAGACCTGCAAGGCTCGGCGATAGCAAGCGGCTTCAGCCGGGCAGGAATATGATGCGTAAGATGATCAACAGCGATTAATAAACAATACCGGATAAAAAGAGGCGGAACCATAGGGTAGCTTCTACAGCAGCGGTGTCATGACCCGAGTGGGCCAGCCAGCGAGCTAGTGGGCGACGCGGCGACCCACCAGACCCAAGAGGGGAGGCGTGGCGTGGGCCGGCGCCCCCTGGCTGCCGCCGCCGCTCTCTCACGTCTGAGTCGAGTTTGCTTCAGTCTTCAGTAGGATATCTTAGGAATTTTTGGTGTGTAAAGGAGATATTCAATCTATAAGGAAGACCCTATAGGAAATAAATAAATATTGCTTGTAAAAGGTATTCCGATCGTATAAAGGAAACCTTTATAGAGATTGCTTAGATTACGAGGTCCCACTAGCCGGGCTATATAAGCAAGAGGCATGTAATCTCTAGGGGATAAGCAAGCAATAAAAATATATCTATCGCTCTCGGCTCCCTTTGTCTCCACCGCCGCCGCCCCGGCGCCAGCGCCTCTCCCCCGTCCGCGCCACCGCCGCGCACGCCGCCGCCGGCCGCCCCTCCACACGGCTCCTCCTCTCAAGCGTTGCTCGTCTGCCGCTGCGTCGCCGCGAGCGGCTGCATCCCCTACGCCATCTCGGGGAGCTCCAACGGTCGACGACACGTGTGTCAATTCCGGCCCGATCTAGACGCGGAATCGACGGCCAGTATCCGGAGACCGGGGGACGATTCCCCACCATCGATGGCTTCAGAGATGAGGGAGTTCACCGCGGCTGAAGGCGCCTCACTAACAACTGCGCGATCAAGATCGACCCGGCGACCCTCGGCGATATGGAGCAGCGTCTGCGTCTCATGCGGTACGTCTTCATCAACTCGAGGACTACACCGAGCCACGGCGGCGACCAAAATGCTGGAGGTCGGCCAGTGACTGCCGCCGCTGCCGGCATAGGGCGACCCGATGCGCTGCTACGTGCGCCTCCCCCTCCTGCGCGGCCCCGTCGGCCGGCTCGGACCTCTCTATCCTCCGGGAGCGGAGGAAGATGGCGTTGCGGTGATGCACGGCGATCATCGACGCATCATCCTCGGCGACATACGTTTGCAGCATCGGCACGCCCTCTCCTCTCCACCAGCACTGCGCATCGGCAGGACTCCCCAGCGAGAGCGGCGTGGGTCGGGCGCCGACCCGAGCGCCACCCGGCCCACGACGCGCCACCAGCGGCGCCCGAGACGCGCGTGGTGCCACCACGCATCACGTCTCCCTACGTGGACACGCTGCAAGTCGGGAGTACGACGGCGGTGACAACCCCGACCTCTCGGATTCGCAGGCGGAGCTCTTCTTCGGCTCAACTTGGACATCGACCAGGACTACTACGTGAGTTATGATGCCTTCCACCTCATTGGTTACGCTGCGATGCTGGTTCATGGATGCGTCAAGAAGAAGTCCCCGATCGAGTGGGGCAGTACACTCACCGCTGCGCCTACCGCCGGACCTCCCACCTACACTCGCACTCACGGGATATCCGGCGCCGCCTTCGGGGAGGCAAGTCGGACGACTACATCAACGCCTGAGAACTATGCACTACGCATGGAACTCGAGGATAGCGCCGACGCGTCCGGCCCTCTTCGTGGAGGCCTGCGGAGAGCCGCGCCGCCGCGACGCTTCGAGTGGTTCGAGCCTCGTTCGATGGAGGAGGCCATCGACCTTGCCGCCGCTACAACGCGGCGATGCCGGGACGGCAGCGAAGAAGCGCGCCGGCACCGCCGACCACCGCCGGCCGGCGCCGCGCATACCGAGCGACTATCGAGCGGCGACATCGCGCTTGCCTGGTTGACGCATGCGCAGCGAGCGTCTTGCTGCTTTCGCCATGGGCGACATCGCGGTGGCGGGCGAATGACGCATGATTGCTGAGCTGCACTTGGGCACGAGCGACCAACAAGAGAGCTCGGGATCGTCGCCAATGCCATCGAGTTGAGGGCCACCGCGCAGTGGAGCCTCCACTACGGCATCGTGGAGTACTTCCACCACTACTACATCGCTGCTTGAGCTTCTCCAAGACTTCCTCTGCGGGGGAGAATGTCCCGCTACCGCAGTAGGAGTGGGCTTCCACCCTCCCCAACCGTCCTCGTGAGGATCGGGCGTTCCCGGCAAGTGTCCTCCTCGCTCGAGGCACGCCCACGG
Organism: Hyparrhenia diplandra; assembly: GCA_015847255.1. NCBI lineage: Eukaryota > Viridiplantae > Streptophyta > Magnoliopsida > Poales > Poaceae > Hyparrhenia > Hyparrhenia diplandra. The sequence continues at coordinate 41,529 of JADLZK010001165.1, read as the reverse complement.
CGGCGAAGTCGAGGGCGCCACCGTCATCCTCGCCGACAACAACGGCGGCGTCTTCTTCCGCATCGACAGCGTCACGGTTGGTGCAGCATGGACAAAAGGAGATGCGGTTGGGGCCCTCCGTTAGCACGCCCGGCCCGATCTCCTCTCGGCTGCCTCCTCGACTTCACCTTGTCGCGCCTACGTCGCCGACCGCGTCTCTGCGTGGCGACTTCATGCAAAGGTGGCGGTGCCGGCGACATACACCTACATGTCTCCTCCTCGGAGCCCGCCCGGATGATGGTAGCCGGGCACCCTCGGCGCCTCCGTCATGCGCGCGTGCATGGGCGGAGCGTCCTTCGTGCAGCCCGCCGAGCTTCAAGTTCAGCATCTACTTGGCGACCTCCACCTCCGACTTCTCCTTCTCTCCGACAGGGCGCCCGGCATACTGCAGCGATGACTAGCGACAAAGTGCGCGCCCTCTCGTCTCTACGCCGGGCCGGGTTGTCACTTCCCGATCGGCGTGCCTTTCGCCACCACCGGTGGGTTGGGCGGCCTGGGCGCGACGCCTACTCGTCGAGCGGTGGGGAAATGTCATGACCCGAGTGGGGCAGCCAGCGAGGCTATCTGAGCCCGAGCACGGCGGCGACCACCCGACCCAAGAGGGGCGAAGCGTCTGGCGTGGGGCGGGCGGCGCCTCCTTGTGCCGCCGCCGCCTCTCCCCGTCACGAGTCCGAGTTTGCTTTCGTCTTCAAGTTAGGATTATCTTAGGAATTTTTTTGGTGTGTAAAGGGGATATTCCAATCTATAAGGAAGACCCTTATTAGGAAATAAATAAATATTGCTTGTAAAAAGGTATTCACGATCAGTATAAGGAAACCTTATAGAGATGCTTAGATTACAAGTCCCACTAGCCGGGCTATATAAGCAGAGGCATGTAATCTCTAGGGGATAAGCAAGTAATAAAAATATATCTATCAAGCTCTCGGCTCCTGTCACCACCGCCGCCGCCCGCCCAGCGCCACGCCCGCCCCGTCAGCGCCCGCCCGCTCGATACGCCTCGGCGCCCGCCGCCGCCGGCCGCCCCCTCCTCCCCACGGCTCCTCCTCTCCAGCGGTTGCTCGTCTTTGCCGCTTCGTCGCCGCGGCGGCTGCAGCCCCCTCGCCATCTCCGGGGCTCCAGCGATTCGACGAACGCGTGTCGAAATTCCGGCCGTTCTGGCGAATCCGACCAGCGGAGGGAGGCTCGGCAACCCGCTGAGGCGATGGAGGATCCTTCCAGCAGCGACAGCCGGCGGTGGGTGAAAGCTCAGGGTTGTGAGCGGCCTGCGGCTCATTTGAAACAACAAGGCGGGGCTCGCGTGCCATTTGTAGGGGTCCGTGATGCCCGATTTTTGGCAAGAAAGGTGGACTAATCCGGCTACAGATCCGCGGGGGTGGTGTCGGCCGAGTCCGGCCTCTCGTGGGGCTGAGATGGCGGACTAGAGGAGAGTGAATTATCCTTTCTAAAACTACTTTGCACTGGCTAACGAAGTTAATACGGAAATGAAACTATCGGCAGCTAGGGACTACACCCCTCTAACTGTAACACTAAAACACCTCCAAAAGATCCTAATCAAAAGCAATAGAGGTGTCCTGCTAACAAGAGCTCACCTAACCAATTCTATTGCAGTGTCAGAAAAAAACCTATGCATTAAAATGTTGTACACATTGACTCCTCCACGTGCCTGCTTGGTTGGAATTAAGTTTTTACCAAATATTCTTTCAGACTTTATTAGAGATGGTAAAATCGGGTTATTCTGGAAGAAAATTTGTCAAACAAATCTTATATATTTTTATATAATTTAAAATTCACTTTTTAAAAATAATTGTTTGAATAAAACAAAACACATATGCATTATTTGGATTATCTACTTTAGTTGTTGTTTTAGCTCTTGCCAAAATGAATGGGTGTTATGCACTGACCCTTGCAAGGGTAATAGTATACTTCAAATTAATTAGTTTCTCAGGTTGCCCAAACTCAAGACTGGTACACACTTGAGGTTTCGAGTGTTTTATCAGATTTTAGTAGGTAAATATAGCATTAGTGTGGGATGTCCTATCCTTCAAGAACCTTGTATGAATTGTTAGTCATGATAGCGGCAGCACAGCAGAGCGCAGGTGTTGACGCAAGCGAAACTAAATTGGAGGATGCTATTCTGAATTATGCCTACACAAAGCTCTTGTACATAACCTCAAGGTGGAAATGGGGCTGAACAATGTGAAGCCATGTTTTATCTTGGAATTTGACTGAATGGAATTTGTCTTTGCTTGTAGTCTCTTAGGGATTGTTTAGCTCAGGTGAACATACCTTATTGTACAAACAACAATCATTTCTTTATCCTTATCAGGTTTGTGACACAGGTGTCAATTTTAAATGTCCTACTTACAGCATGAAGTTGCACTCTACAATTGTTTTCATTATAATGTTGTCGTTCGGTGATTTTATGTGTATCCTTGAAATTAAACCGTGGCATTAGTATAGGCATTATACTTGTATATATAGGTCACTTTTGTTAAAACCATTCAAATTATGAAAAAGTCTATACATCAATCCTGCCCCTACGCGTCTAATCCTAACTCCCTCGGTCCTGCAAGAATCAATCTTGCCCCTGCGCGTGCTCACAACCAAAAAGACCCTGGATCGTACGTACATATATACATTGGAAGATAACATCATTTGACGATTATTCGAGCAACCTGATGATCGAGTGCTTAACCCGGCAACTCATGCATGTGCTACTGTAGTAGCTACATCAGCCGCCATAAAAATCTACATCGAACATGTCCTTCTTTGTACTGATTCACTCTTTTAAAGAGGACTGTAGCCAGGAATTTTGCATTATCCCAAAATTAGATGGGAGTTCCTTTCCACAAGGTCGTACAGTGCACCAATTTTCCGGTAGATGTGCAGGAAATAGAGTGGATATATATCGTATCGGTCTCGAAACCAAGTGAAGAATTAATGATTCATGAGCGATAAATCAAGTCTGGATTTCCACAGATTAGTATAGTTCAGAAAAAGTAAATGGAGTTACGAGTCGTAAGCATCAGGAATTTCAACTTCACACAAAAGTTTTTGATGAAAATTGAACTCAGATTATAAAGTACTAAAATTAAGAATTCTACAACAAATTGACCGATTTTATTTTTGCTAGCACCTAAATCTGATCAACTCACACAGTCATCAACCATGTCAGCTCTGTTTCTCAGCCTTGTATCATGCATCGATCTGCCATGCTGGCCGTCACCTGCCGCTGCTCTGCACGGTGCCGTACCCCCGTGTGCTGTGGCTTCAACGTCACCCATCGCGGCAAGTCTTTACTTCACTCGTAGTATGATGGCAGTTCATGGCGGCAGAGGACACACGCTGCTAATCGCCAGCCACTTGGAGATGCAATCCGGGTCGAAACTTGTGCACGCGAGATGGACATGGCATCACGCTGACCTCCGCACCATCCACAAACTCATCGGTGCAGATGCTCACACTTTGTGATGGCATCTTCATTCTCTCCGGCGGCGACGAGAACGTTTGCCTCTCGAGGCTACGCACGGCGGCGGCGGACGCGGTTTACTGCGCCGAAGTCGCCGTTTCCGTAGGGCTGCTGTTGGGTGGTCTCGTCGTCGTCGTCGTCGTCATAGGCGACATCGACGGCGTGCTCGGCGGCCAGAAGCACAATCAGAGGAACCTCGAACATAATTTCGTCTTCACTGTATTCCTCAAAGTTGGGTATACGCCGAAGGACCCTGCGACGGAACGCCTCGACAGCCTCGGGTCACCGGAGAAGTTGTCGTCGCGCCGTGGTCGTGAAGAACCCACTTCACATCACGGAGGTCGACGAGCTCCACCAGGGCAACAGCCAGCCGTGCCAAGCTTTCTTGCCCTAGGTCGCGCAAAACCATCGCATCTCGGTCTAGCCGAGCTCGAAGTCGTTGAAAGCCGTCGTCGTCGGCCGGCGAGGACGCACCATCCACGATCAGCTCACCGTCCTCCAATTCCAAGCTCTCGTCGGACATGGTGAACGACGAAGAAGCCATCTGATCTGATGATGAGGCGTTAGATGATGTTGGGCGTGGGTGGATCGTGGTTCACACGAGGTGGTGTTGCCGGCGCAAGAACGAACTGAACGCGTGAGCGTGACCTGGAGATATATATATCTTGCCGGCCGAGCCGTATGGATGTCGAGTTCGGACTTCAGAATTCGTCTAGGAGAAGGAAATGAATCCGACGGCCCATGCATGCAGTATATTAATGTCGAGTTTGTTTAGGAGAAGCTAGGAAATGAATTTGGTACTAATGTCGACTTCGTTTAGGACTTTGGTATCAACTAATGGGTACCAAATTTTCTCTAGCTAAAAGTATAATCTGTCTCATTGACGACTATAACTTTTTGACTGTGTGGGTTATTTCATCATCCAAGTTCCATCGAATAATTCAAAATTTTGAATTTCAAAATATAACCGTGTGGCCCATATAGGAAATACCAAATATGCCCATTTCAAACTTTCCTAGCTAGGGAACCTGGCTGGGCGGATGCAATGCACAAGATATTGGCTCATGTGTCAGTCTCATATGAATAGTCTATGTATCCGCTCATACACCCACCAAACATTGAATTGACACTTAGTCATTGCATTCGCAGCTGATACAAGTTAATGCATCCATTGGTCAATTTCATCTGGTGACGATATTTGCTATGTCACAAAGGCATTTTCCATGTCACAAAGTCTAATTTACTAAAATGCCATCAACCTATGATAGAGTCTATTATATGGCTTAACATCTATTGATTGAAATTGTAATCAAGGTGGAGGCCACTCTTAACATCTGCTTTAATTCACTTTTCATGCCCAATTTTTGGTCGAATTAGACACCCAAATCTAAGTTGTCAGTATCTGTATTCTGTATCCAAACTACCTTCTAACTTATGGTTATGTGTTGTATCTAGTTGCAAATGTTGAGTGATCGGACGCAGGGCCTAAGTTGGAGCATAATCGTCACCAGAATACTAAGGGTGTTTGGTTCCATAGCTTTTTGTGTTGGGACTAAAAATTAAGGTCCCTAAAATCCCTAAGAAACCAAATAGAGGGACTTTTCTTTGGTATTCTTTTACTAAAAAAATCTCTTGAAGCATCTCCTTGAGAGTCTTTTTCTAAAAGTTTTAGGACTAATTAACCAAACACCCCTAATGTTCGTTAATGTTTTCTGATGACAATGGTGTTGTGATTGTAAACAGTGACCTCGTCACTTGTGCTGATGTAAATTGTGATGAATGTAATAAACACATAATGAATGTAATGAAATTACTTTTTGGAGCTTGTTTGATTTGTATAACCTTGTTTGTTCTGTCGGGCCAACCCTAATAAAATTATGGGCTATATAACTTTTTAGCATCCTACAAATGTTCACTCTCCAATTAGCATCTTACCGGTTGCCGCTATTTTGACCTCCGAGCTGCAAACTCATACGTTTTTAGCACTTTTGCCTATGTGACATGCCCACCTCACCTCTCCATGCTGGAACCGGATCGTAAAAAGACAGTCAATACCCCTGTCATCCCGCTTTGCCCCTTCCTTCGTTCTGTTCGGTAAAGAAAAAACGGGTCGCTCAGCTTCCCTCTCCCCCTTTTCGCTGCTGTACGAACTCCCCCGTGACGTGCTGCTGTACGTTCTGGGACGATTTGGACGAGGACGACGAGGGCTTCGGCTGCAATATAGATTATACAAGTACAACGCAAACGTTCAACACGCACGCGCACTTACCCCTATGAACACACGTACGCAAACCCTACCCCCTATGAGCACTTTCGAAGGACTAAGCCGGCAATGTTGAAGTTCACGAAGTCACCACAGGCGACTCGCTGTCGACGGGACGTCGCCTACCACTTAATGCGTAGGCCGGAAAAATCCCTGAAATAAATCCAGGATAATGTGTCACACCCGAGATTTGAACCCCTGGGTAGGAGCTCCCCAACCAATGGCCTTTACCATTGCGCCATGTGAACCCCTTACGGCTTCGGCTGCAATATTGGAACACTCGAAAACTTCAAAAAGGCCAACGCATTTGCGATCTAACTTCGTGCTTTCGCTGTTTTATGGATTTTTGGCATGTCGCAGTTTGCATCTCATATACTCCCTCCGTCCCTAAATGTTTATCTCTAGAAAACCGTGTTTCCCTCACGGACACGCTTCCCGAGCGACACACATAAAAGCGACAGAGGGAGTATTACACACGGTCCTAGTTTAGGGCGCACTTAGAATTGAGGGTGTCCGGTATGTCTCTGCCATCTGATTTGTTGCGATCCTCTTCCTCACAGTTAACCATATAGCCACCGGAAGGATCTGCCATTTTAATTCACAGATTTAAGCCATGATCTTCAATCATCTGCTGAACTATCGTTTTTGTGTCAAGAAAATGCTAAGACTATTGCATGCAACCCTTAACTCACGGACAAGGTACAACCTAGACATCAGATCAGAGGCAAATTGCACTTGTACGTTGGTACACACATGGATGTTATATCAAAAATGTCAGACTGAGTCACGAGTCGCCTCGGAATAAGTGGAGTGGCTGAATATTTAATTATTATCTAGCTTTATTATTATAATTATTAGATTAAATTAAAAGTGAGTTAGAAAAAGACTAATGGGCCCGGCCGTTAGCACTGTAAACCCCTCGTATAAATATGGGGGCAACTATCGTGAGACAATCAATCAAAGAAAAAAATTAGGGTTTACCCTACCTATCTAGCTCTCAGCCGCCGCCGCCAGCTGCGCCGCGCCGCTGCTGCGCCGCACCAGCAGCCCGCCGCTGCCAAGGCCGCCGCCACGCCTGCGGCTGCCCGCGCCGCCTCCTGCTGCTGCCGCCGCCATCTACGCCACATCACGCTTCGTCTTCCCCTGCGTTGACCGGGAAAAACGGGTTGTGACATATTGGTATCCGGAGACTAGATGATCCAATGGCCTCTGACTGGAGCAAGAAGTTCATGGAGGATGTCAATAAAGATTACCAGCCAAACTACATCACAAATCCATGGAGGCAAAATCAGCCTCTATCAGTTAAGTACGCTTCCCGCCGCTATGGAGCTTTTGCTACAGGGTATAAATTCTGGATTCCGCATCGGTGCATGTATATGTCATTATTAGAAGAAAAAAAAAAAAAAGTGCATCATATTATTAGCCTGGCCTGCGAGCGGTAGAGGCAACTCAGGGTGCGCTTCAGCCAAGCGGTGCCCAGCAGCCCACGCAATGTGGCCATCTGTCGATGGGATACACAGCCAAGTCACCAATAGCCGCCCACGCAGACCCGTAGTACCAGTACGTACGTTGGGATCGAAAAATTTAGAAGACCGAGTTAGAATTATCGCCGCCGCCGCCATGCGTGCTCATATGTTTGACGGTTCATCTATCATCTTCATTCTCAAAATCTTCATCCATCGTCCCTGCTGCTCCTGCTGTAGTTGTCACTTGGCAGATCGTTCATCCTCCTTTCGTCTGCATCAGGTGAGATTCAATGAATCAGTCTGCTTTGATCTCTCTCGCTTAAGATTGTTGAAACAAAGAGGCACAAAGTGTATGATATGGGTTTATAAGCTTCTCAAATTAGTATTTTTAAAGCTATGGCAACAAAATGCGTTGAAAGAGTGTTTTTTCGAATGGTTTTTGTGAAAACAAAGTTACTAAAACAAGATGGGAGATACCTTTTCTGGATGATTGTCTAGCCACTTTCATTGAGAGAGATATTTTCTTTCAAGTTGATGAAAATGATATAATAGAGACACATTCCTTAGAAAGCGCCAAATAAAAATCGTGAGGAAAATAACACTGTAAGTCTCTCGTACTATTATGCATATTTCACTATTAGCATGACAGTATGGCTTTCAAACTATTTATATTGTATTTAGTGGATATGGTTTCCATTTCATCCATGAATTTAAGCCTTAATATCAATTGGTAAATAGATTTATCAATTGTGCACAAAATTTTTTGGAAGGCATACCTTGACCTAAAATCCTGGGATCATCTTAATCGCGTTCGGCCCTCCAAGCTGCTTCTCCCTCACCAGGACAATCGATGAGCCCCCATCCGCCGCACCTCCCACCATCAATCCTACAGCCACCGACGCCCCATATCCAGCAATTACTACGAAAAATCCTACCTAAAATTCTTACGATAGCACCACGTAAACTCCCCTAAATTTTTCCCTAAAAATCCCGTGACGGAAAGAATAATGTCAAATTATTTTTTTCGAAAGTATGATGGTAAAGGTGACCCCTTCTCATTGGCCGCATAAGTGTGAGCAATTTTTTCTCACTGAATCAAAGATAATGACCGATGTAGCTTGCTTCGCTCCATCATCTCCAAGGAACGCGATATCTTGGTTTATTCGTTGGGAAATGAAGTGGGTCACCAAATTGGCCGAATTTTCGCAGCCTATTTTCGTGCATTTTTGGAACTCATACTATATAATCATCTTTGGCGACCGGAGATCGCGTTTAATTGAGAGATTTGGACATACACAAATCAATTCACAAATGACGCTTAAACAAGGTACAAAATACCTTCCCCAAACAAATGTGTCAGGCTATATATCGCCGAAGAAGCACCTCTCATTCGTATAGATGTTCAACCGCATTAACCACCTGATATAGAGACCGCCATAGTAATCGGGCTAGACGCTCGTTATACCGCATCACGGATAGAAATTCAAAAGGTACGCAATCGGTGACATTCTCATGTTCAAATATCAGTTCATGGGTTAACGTACATTCCTGCTTGTCCTACTATGCAAATTGCTTATCAATATAAAATGGTACCAATTTATTGGCTTTTATTGATTCGTTCAACACACAATTTTGTGGATTCTATTTGCCAAGCAAATCGATTTTACAAAGTTCTTTTCCTTACATCGCCCTTCTCAAAGTTGTTGTTGCTAATGACACCATATAACAAATGCCTAAGGTATGACAATATTGAGTTTTCTAATTGCAATAAAAGTTTCAAAGCAGATTTCTTCAACATTAAATTGGGAGGCTATGATGTTGTTTTGTGTGGACTGTTGAGCTCTTTGAAACATTATTTGAATTTTAACAAACTCATTATGACATTCTCGCGAAAGGACAACCATCACATGGCACGCCTCTAAAGAAAATGTATCCTCCACCGTATTCATATACTTTCTTCCTATGTTCCAATGAATCCTCTCGCTATGCAAATTCCAACAAATTTTCAGAGAGCCTTAGGCTTCCCACTGGAAATGTGTGTTATGACTACGTATTCATCTCAAGGGATCCCACTCAACCAACCGCCGTCACTCTTATCAAGTACCCTTAGATACAAAAAAAAATGAACCGAACGCATAATGCTCAAATGCTTCACCAAGGTATAATCATATATAGTATTTCATTTTTCTTTTCACATGTCCTTCTGTCAAGAAACATGACAAGACTTGGTGATTTTGTGTTGATTATCGAGCCTGGCCAGTAATACCTTTTGAAAGACAAATTTCCAACAATTGCCATTAAGGAATTGTTGGATGAATTAGTTGTGCCAAATTCTTCACGCGAATTGGACTGGGCCAAAGTTATCACTAGGCAAATACATGAAAGGTCCTAATGGCTAGAGGAGGGGGGTGAGCCTATTAAAAATTTTTGCAACAACACTAAGCACCCGGTTAGACAATAAGGTGGTGTAGCAAATAAGCAATGCTTCAACTAGCTAAGCAAGCCACAAATCAATTCTATTGTTCTAATCCACACAAAGAGGTTATGTCGCTAGATTACCCCTAGGTGAACAAGTAAGACCAACTAGTTTACCAACTCGAGCTAACAAGACTAAACAACCTAGCACACTACTCAAACTAAAACCCTAACAAGATATACTACCAAAGTAATGCAAAGAAGGCTAGAGTACAATACCACCGCTTGTCTGTAGAGGTAGTGGCCAATCACCGCGGTACCGAAAATCTCCAACGCAGCAAGAATGAGTGACACGATGATTTTTCACCGAGGTTCACGCGGCTTGCCGCAAGACGCTAAGTCCCTCGCTAGCTTAATAATTCTCACTTGACGGGATGCTAAGCTTAATGGCTAATGCTAAAACCCTATGGGAGCTCAAGCAACCATCACAAGAGAGGGTCCAACAAGCCACGAAGCAATCCACTAGTGCTTTTTTTAATCTCCCCGATGGTAAGGAATGACCCCTCACAATCACCACCACCTGTGGCCTCGCAACAAGCTCCACTTGAGCTCAACACCACCGCTTGCTTCAAGCCACTAGGAACCGGCAAATTCCCAAGAAAACAAGAACTCGCGGGTTTTCCAAGGATGAAGTGCTCTAGATGCAACCGAATGATGATGCAATGCACTTCTATCACTCTCAATCTCACCAAGAATCCGAAGTTAGTGGTGAAGAGATGAGTGGAGAGGAGTATCAAATGCTCACTAGCAAGTTGAAGCTTCAAATGTGCAAGAGAGGTCCCAAAGAACCGCCGCCAACCAAGTATATATAGGGCTCCTTCGAAATGGGAGCCGTTGTTCCAAAATTTGTTTTCGGCGCAAGACCGATCGAACCACCACCGGGTCCTACCAGGGTCCGGTCGGTGCTTCCGGCCGCTACGACAAAGGTCGGGGGCCACTAAAAGCGCCTTCCATCGTAAGCGCCCGGCCACGGTTCAGTCGGCACCGAAGCATCAGCCTGTGGTCCGGTCGATGCGCCCCGCAAAAACCGTGCAGAGCTCTCGCTAGACGCGAAAGACCGATCGGGACGCTGTCGGTGAGTAAGCTTCCGGTCGCACCAAAAGGCGTCCTAGCCACCCCGTGGACAAATGAGATCTTCATCTTTTGCTTTGCTCTTTGCTTCAAACTTGTTTCACCTCTTGCCAAAGGTTGCCAACACGCCGAAGATGACCATGTTATCACCAATGTTAGCACGCCGAGATGTTAGGCAAGATCGGTTAGTGCTCTCATGTCCTAAATGCAATATGCAAGTCAATTGGACCTAGAAGCACTTCACCAAAGGATTGTCGCTGCATTCCCTCTGATAGTCGGCAACTATCCTATAATGTGATCACACGCCTATCGTGTCTTGATCACTAAAAGGAAACCCTATCAAGATACCTTTGCCTTGATCTCCCGGGTTCCTCTCAAGCCGATCACCGAAGCTTGACGATCCATCATGTCCACCATCATTGTCCATGTTCATGATCATCATGCTCCTTGTCATCCTTCTAATCCTATCTCAAAGTCATCACTTAGAGCAAAAAATTAGTCCACAAGTGTGTCATCAATTTCAAAACCAAACATGAGATTTTAATCTCCCTTTTTGGTAATTGATGACAACCAACTCACAAAGATTTGAAATAAAATTAATTGAATCTTGAATTGCTTGCCCATAGAGTTTTGATCATGAATCAAGAGATGGACAATCATTTTCAAGGTTCGTTTTGGTAGTAGTAGCTCCCCCTACATATGTGCTTCCATGTGTTTGGATCAATTTGGCACATATGTATGATAGAAATCTTGGGGAGAGATACTAATACCAAAAAGAGATGCTAAGGTTCTAGAAAATTGACCTTTGAAGCTGAAACCATCGGAGTCCTTAGCATCATGTAACTAGACAATCATCAAAAACTCAACATACCCCATGAGATCAACATTATAGGCTAAAATGAGAGCTTTGTCTAGATACATCCTATGCATGCTAGTTGGTCAATACACCAATCAATTTTCAAAAAACTAGCATACACCAAGCAATCATGAATATTGAATTTAGATTGCCAATGCAACATCACATTATGATCATGCACAAACAATGCACAAATAGTCTATGAGCTTGCTCCCCCTATTTGTGTGATCCTTTCCAACATCTTTGTGATTTATTTCTCCCCTTGTCAACAATCACCAAAAAGGTGTAAATGAGAGAAATCAAGTCAATCAAAGTATCACATGTGGTCTCATCTAGATCACTTGCCTGCCTTTTCATGTATCCAAGTTTGAACTAAGGACAAGCTTTTTCACACCTCATATACATAAGGGTTATCTTGCACCATGTTAGAATACACATCAATAGCTCATTTTCTAGAGTTGACACTAGGATTGCAAGCACATAAACATGTCATATGCCACCACTAGTTCATAGAAGCATTTAAAGCAATAGTGGTGCCACACATACATTGAAATCATTTTATTTTCCATGAATGAGCCTATTAAGCATGCAAGATGTCTAGATGCACTAACAAGTCCTTAGCATATATGAATGCCATGACAACCAACTTTTTACCTTGGGGTTTGTCAAGGAGAGGCATGTCATATAAGTGGGGTGCATCAACTCAAGTTGGAGAAGTCAATAATGTTCAATTCTCCCTTTAGCATGCAAAAATCTCTTCTCATCAAGTGGCTTGGTGAATATGTCGGCTAGTTGATCTTCGTGCCAATGCCCATGATACAAATGTCACCCTTTTTGTTGATGATCTCTTGCGAAGTGGTGCCTTATATCAATGTGCTTTGTTCTTGGATGTTGAACCCAATTTTGGGTCATCTTTCTTGCACTTTCATTGTCACAATACAATGGGACTTTGTCAAATTAGAATCCAAAATCCTTTAATGTTGACCTTATCCAAAGCAATTGAGTGAAACAACTTCCCCGCGACTAATGTATTCGCTTCGTGGTTGAAAGAGCAACACTATTTTGCTTCTTTGAAGACCATGATACTAGTGACCTTCCAAGGAATTGACATGTGCCACTTGTGCTCATTCTATTGATCTTGCACCCTCCATAATTCGGAATCCTAATATCCAATCAAATCAAACTTGATCCCTTTTGGATACCATAGTCCAACATCTTGTGTGCCCTTCAAGTACCTCACAATTCTTTTAGTTGCCTTGAGGTGACTTTTCTTTTGGATCGGATTGATATCTTGCACACATGCCCACACTAAATGCTATGTCCGGTCTTGATGCGGCTGCATAGAGCAAACTACCAATCATAGACCTATACTTTTTGTTCAACCATGTTGCCACTTGATCGGGTCTAGGCTTCCATTGGTTGCCAAAGGTGTGGACATGGATTTGGCATCTTGAAGATCAAACTTTTGATCATATCCTTGATATACTTGCTTTGACTAATGAATGTGTCATTCTTCAATTGCTTGATTTGAAGTCCAAGAAAGAATGTGAGCTCTCCAAGCATTGACATCTCAAACTCATTGGCCATCATATTTGCAAACTCTTCACAAAAATTTTGATTGGTTGACCCAAGATAATGTCATCAACATAGACTTGCAAACAAAAACAAGTCCTTGCCAATCTTCTTGGTGAAGAGAGTGGTGTCCACCTTGCCCATCTTGAACCCTTTTAGAGAGGAGAAAATCTCAACCTCATCATACCATGCTCTTGGTGCTTGCTTCAAACCATACAATGCTTTTCTTTCAACTTGTAGACATGGTTGGGATACTTCTCATCTTCAAAGCCCTGGGTTGTTCCACATATACCAACTCATTGATGAAGCCATTCAAGAATGCACTCTTCACATCCATTTGATAAAGCTTGATGTCATGAGCACATGCATAAGCAAGCAAGATTCTAATTGCTTCAAGTCTAGCAACCTGCATAGGTCTCTCCAAAGTCAAGACCCTCTACTTGAGTGTACCCTTGAGCTACTAGCCTTGCCTTGTTTCTCACAATAATTCCATCTTGATCTTGCTTGTTCTTGAAGACCCACTTGGTTCCTATCACATTATAGTCCTTTTTGGCCTTTCTACCAATTCCCATACATCATTTTTTCTTGAAGTTGTTCAACTCTTCATGCATGGCATTGATCCAATCCTCCTTCTTGAGTGCATTTTCAATGTTTTCCTGGTTCTTCTTGTGCTACATAGGCATGGTGAGCACAAAAGATGCCAATCTTCTTCTAGTAAACCACTCCACTATTGATGTCACCGATAATTTGATCAATTGATGGTCTCTTGCTATGTTGAAAGGTTGCATCACTTGCACTTGATGACTAGGATGAGTAGATGGACTAGCTTGTTGCTCTTGATCTTCATCTTGTGTACCACTAGTGCTTGCTTCATTTGTATTGATCTCAATTGTAGTGGTAGGCATTGGAGTGTCTTCATCATCATCAACTTGCCTAGGCCTAATATCACCAATATCCATGTTCCTCATGGCATTCTCCAAGTTGGAACCACTACATCATCATGATTTTCAACTTCATTTTGAGAGCCTTGGGTTTCATCAAATTCAACATCATGAACTTCTTTCAAGCTTGCCACTACCCAAGTTCCAAACTCTATATGCTTTGCTTGTGGTTGAATATCCAACTAGGAAACCTTTCATCACACTTCTTGTCAAACTTGCCCAATCTTGTGTCTTTCTTTGAGAATGTAGCATTTGCATCCAAAAAAAGACTCTAAAAGTAACCAATGTTGGGCTTCCTTCCATTGAGCAACTCATATGGTGTCTTGCCAAGCATCCCATGGTAATAGAGACGTTGCTACAATAGCAAGCCGTGTTGATTGCTTCGCCCAAAAGGAATGGCTAACATTGTATTCACTAAGCATTGATCTTGCCATTTCAATCAAGGTTCTATTCTTTTCTCTCAACTACACCATTTGATTGAGGAGTGTAGGTTGGTGAGAATTGATGTCCAATTCCAAGCTCATCACACAAACTCTTCAATTTCTTGTATTCTTAAATTCACTTCCATTGTCACTCCTAATCTTCTTGATAGATGTCTCAAACTCATTTTGAACCCTCTTGACAAATGTCTTGAAAAAGCTCAAACACATCATTCTTGTCATGCAAAAAGAACACCCATGTGTATCTAGTGTAGTCATCCACAATGACAAAACCATACTTGTTGCCTCCAATGCTAGAGTATGATGTTGGTCCAAACAAGTCCATGTGTAGCAACTCAAATGCCTTGCTTGTACTCATTGTGCTCTTGGTTGATGTGCATTGCCATGTTGCTTGCCTATTGACATGCTCCACAAGGTTTGTCCTTCTCAAACTTCACATCATTCAAGCTCTAACCAAGTCATGCTTCATCAACTTGTTCAATTGCTTCATCCCAACATGACCAAGCCTTCTATGCCACAAACCACCCTTTTGCTAGCCTTTGAGAGTAAACATTTTGTCAACTTGGCTTCTTTGGACTTGAAATCAACAAGGTAGAGATCACTATATCTAAATCCCTTGAAGATCATGTTTGCACCATCACCACTAACCACTTCAACTTCTTGGCTTGTGAATATACATTTGTAGCCATGATCACAAAGTTAAGAGACCGACAAATAGGTTGTAATCAAGATGATCAACTAGCAACACCTTTGATAAACTCTTCTCTCTTGAGTGATAGCAATCTTGCCTAGCCCCAACACATTGTCTTTTCTTGTCATTGCCAAATATGATTGACTCATATTCATCAATGCCCTTGATGCTAATTGTCTTGAACATATGAGAATCCCCTGTCATGTGTTGAGTGCACCCACTATCCATTATTCAATGCTCTCCTCCCAAGACTCGTAATTGACCTACAAGAAAAGATCAATTCTTCTTAGGTACCCAATGTTGCTTGGGTCCTTCAAGGTTAGTCACCAAGGCCTTTGTACCCAAATGGCTTTCTTCTTTGAGCCCATCCATGGTGTACCAATGTACCTAGCATGAACACCATTGTTCTTCTTCACAAGCATATAAGAGTTATTATCAAGCTTGATAGAAGAGACATTGGTCCTCTTGTTCATGCACTTTGGCTCTAAATGACCAACTTGCTTTTGCAAGCTTTGCAATAGCTACCATTGTTCTTCACAAAAACGAGTCTTGTGAGTCACATAGGCGGCCTTTACTCTTTCTTGGGGATATAGCCTAAGCCCTCCTTGTATAAGGATGCCCTTTTGGCTACCCAAGCACATAAGCAAGTGGTCCTCACCACCATAAGCCTTAGCCAAGGTGTGATTGAGCTCCTTTACTTCCCTCTTTAAACAAGCATTTTCATGAATAAGCATAGGGTTGTCATTATCCTCACTAGAGATGGATATGCTAGTGATAGAGCTAGTGGAGGTCTCACACTTGGGGGTTGATTTATCAACAAGAATGTCACACATGATGCTTGCGCATGGATGTGTCAACATTTTCAACAACTAGGCACAACTTGTGCTCTTCAAGTAGAGAGGAATGAGCTTTCTCTAACTTAGAATGAGATTTCAAGCTTCTTATGGTCTACCTCTAGACACTCATAAGATGCCCGAAGCTCATCAAGTTCTTGCTTAAGGCTCTTTTTGTTTCTTATGCAAAAGTCTTGCATTCCTTCCTACTACCTTGTTTTTGAACATGACAAATGCATTCATCAAACATGCTTTGCAACTCCTCTCTAGATTGAGTTGGCTCCTCATCATCACTATCACTATCACTATCATTATCATCATCATTAGTGATAGATTGTACCTTGGTGGCCTTAGCCATGAAGCATGAGGAAGGAGTGTCGAAGAGGGAGATCTTGTCATGTATAGCAAGGTGAGCTTGTCCCTTCTTCTTGTTCTTCTTCTCCGGCTTCTTCATCACTTGAAGAGGATGAGCCATCACTATCCCACATAGCCACATATGACTCATTCTTCTTCTTGGGCTTCTTTGTCCTTCTCATTCTTGCATCATTCTTCTTTCTTGCTTTCTTGATGCCCTTCTCATCATCACTTTCCATATGGGCACTCGGTAATCAAGTGACAATCATCATGACAACGAAAAGCATGTCATGTTGCCTTCATTCTTGCCATCCTTGGTCTTCTTCTTGATGATTGCTTCTTCTTATTCTTGGAGATGTAGTTCCTTTTTACAAACTTTCCCAATCTCCCTCACAAAGAGAGCCATTTGCTCATCCACTTCACTTCCACTTGTAGAGGTGCCATCCTCTTCATCACTTTTGATTCTTTTCCTTCTTCTTTTCTTGCTCTTGGATGATGAGCTAGCCTTTAGTGCTAAGCTCTTTCTTGTCCTCTTTCTTTCCTCCTCCTTGACCTTCTTGTTTGCCTTGTTGATGAGCTCTTGCTTTTTCTTGTCATATCTATAAGAGTCATCGGTCATGACCTCATCAAGCAATTGGTTTGGGGTCAAATCCTCAAATTTGTCCTCATAAGCACCGCGGATGAACATCCCAAACCTCTCCCAAGAAAACACCTCAAAAACTTCATGTTGAAGGTCTTGTCCTTGATGTCTTCACCAAGTGCATTGAGATCGCCACCAATACTTGCATGCAAAGGGAACATCTCTCGCACGTCTCATCATCTTCCATCTTGAAACTATTGAATTGCTCAAGCTTGATATAGGCATTGGCTTGCTTGACGCCTCGTGCCTTCATAGCATTCTTTCAAGCTTCTTCCAAATCTCATGAGCAATAGTGAGAGACTTGACTTGCTCAAAGACTCGATCATTGAAAGCCTCATGGGAAGCACTCACTACTACATCATTGGCATATATCTTTTCTTCTTTGGCGGCGTGTTGGCTCATTTGGCTTTTTGCAACCTCAAACTTGTTTTCCGTGACAACCCACACTTCTATTGATTGACTTGAGGTGTGCGTCATCTTCACCTTCCAATAGGCAAAATTGGTGCCATAGAAAGGTGGCGCTTTCTTGGTGTTGTTGACATGGAAAGTCATAGCCATTTTATCACCGTAGGTTGTTAAGCCTCACAAATACGGTGCCTCGCTTTGATACCACTTGAAAGGTCCTAATGGCTAGAGGGGGGGTGAATAGCCTATTAAAAATTCTTGCAACAACACTAAGCACCCCGTTAGACAATAAGATGGTGTAGCAAATAAGCAATGCTTCAACTAGCTAAGCAAGCCACAAATCAATTCTATTGTCTCTAATCCACAAAAAGAGGCTATGTCGCTAGATTACTCCTAGGTGAACAAGTAAGACTAACTAGTTTACCAACTCCTGAGCTAACAAGACTAAGCAACCTAGCACACTACTCAAACTAAGCACCCTAACAAGATATACTACCAAAGTAATGCTAAGAAGTGCTAGAATACAATACCACCGTTTGTCGAGTAGAGGTAGTGGCCAATCACCGCGGTACAAGAAATCTCCAACGCAGCAAGAACAATGACACAATGATGATTTTTCACCGAGGTTCACGCGGCTTGCCTCGAAGCTAAGTCCCCGCTGGCTTACACACCTACTTGACGGTGCTGCTTAATGGCCTGGCAGTGCCAAAACCCCTATGGGGCGCCAAGTAAACGCATCACAAGAGAGGGTCCAACAAGCCACGAGCAATCCACTAGTGCTCCTTTTCGCGGATCTCCCCCGGTAAGGAACGACCCTCACAATCACCACCCGGTGTGGGGCCTCAAACAAGCTCCACTTGAGCTCAACACCGCCTCTTGCTCCAAGCCGCTAGGAACCGGCAAATTTCAAGAAAACAAGAATCCCGCGCGTTTCTCCAAGGATGAAGTGCCTCTAGATGCAAACCGATGATGCAATGCACTTCTATCACTCTCAATCTCACCAAGAATCCAAGTTAGTGGTGAAGAGATGAGTGGAGAGGAGTATCAAAAATGCTCACTAGCAAGTTGGAAGCTTCAAATGTGCAAGAGAGGTCCCAAAGAACCAGCCAACCAAGTATATATATAGGGGGCTTCCCGAAATGGAGCCGTTGCTCCAAAAAATTTGCTTGTTTTCGCACCGATCGACGCACCGACCGAACCACCAGCGGGTCCGGCCGAGGGTCCGGTCGGTGCTTCCGGTCGCTACCGACAAAGCTCCCGCCCACTTCACCGGGCGCCCTCCTTCGCGGCGTCCGATCACCGGTTCCGGCCGGCACCGGATGCATCCGTCCAGTGGTCCTGGCCGATGCGTCCGCAAAAACGCTGCCGCAGAGCTTCTGCCAGACGACTGACACGCTCCCTGGTGAGTGTTTTCCCGGCCGATGCCGAGGCGTCCGGTCACCCCCGCGGATGACAGCGATCTTCATCTTTTCTTTGCTCTTTGCTTCAATCTTGCTTCGCCTCTTGCCAAAGGTTGCCAACACGTCGATGACCACGTTATCACCAATGTTAGCACGCCGAGATGTTAGGCAAGATCGAAGTTAGTGCTCTCATGTCCTAAATGCAATATGCAAGTCAATTGGACCTAGAAGCACTTCACCAAAGGATTGTCGTGGCATTCCCTCTTGATAGTCGGCTATCTATCCTATAATGTGATCACATGCTTTTCGCGTGTCTTGATCACTAAAAAGGAAAACCCTATCAAGATACCTTTGCCTTGATCTCCCGGGTTCCTCTCAAGCCGATCACCGAAGCTTGACGATCCATCATGTCCACCATCATTGTCCATGTTCATGATCATCATGCTCCTTGTCATCCTTCTAATCCTATTTCAAAGTCATCACTTAGAGCAAAGAGTTAGTCCACAAGTGTGTCATCAATTTCCAAAACCAAACATGAGATTTCAACGCATGCATCCCCCTTGATATCGAGAAGACAACTTTCAGAACACTTCATGGACACTTTGAGTTTTTGGTCATGCCATTTGGGTTATGCAATGCACTTCGACTTTTCAAGCCTTGATGAATGATATTTTTGGGACCGTTCCTCCAAAGTTTGTGTTAGTTTTCTTTGATGACATCCTGATTTTCAGGCAAATCTTGGTCTAAGCATCTCTCCATGTGGAAGAGATCTTCAAGGTACTAGCATCTCACAACATCTTCTTAAAGAAATCTAAGTGTCTCTTTGGTCAATCACAATTGGGTTATTTGGGACATATTATATCCCGGATGCTGGAGTAGCTTTGTTGATCCAGAGAAAAATTGAGGTCGGACTCGCTTGGCGCTACCTACAACTCTCCGGAACTTCGAGGTTTTCTAGGACTCATAGGTTACTACAAAAATTTATCATGGATTATGGTACAATTGCTTTCGACCTTTGACAGATCTTCTCAAGAAGGATTCCTTCTGTTGGACACCTTTAGCTACAACAGCCTTTGAGCATCTTAAGAGGACATTGTCATCAAAAGACCGGTCCTTCAGCTTCTAGACTTCAATAAATTATTCGTGGTGGAGTGTGATGCGTCTGGTACGGGTATGGGTGCCGTTTAACACCGTAATGGTCCAATAGCCTACTTTAGCAAACGTTTTGCATGATAAGTACAAAAAGTTAGCTACTTATAAAAAGAACTTATAGGGACTGATTATGATGAGTCAAACATTGGTGACCGTATCTCCGGGGCGCCCCTTTATTATCGAGGTCAGATCATTCACGGTCTTAAATACATTCTAGATCAACGTCTGTCTACAGTTCCTTAGCATCAATGGGTTAGCAAAATTACTTGGCTATGATTTCACTGTGGAATACAAACCTGTAAATCCAATGTGGTGGGCTGGACGATTATCTCGTCAGAACGCCAGATGAATCTTCTATAATGGCTATTTCAGAAATTTAATTGGGTTTATTTGATCAGTTCGTGAGGAAATTAGCGTTGATAAGTAAGGAAGCCATAAGCCTTATTGATTCTATAATCAATAGTAAGGACTCAGCATGGGAAGTTCGCAATGGATTGATTTTGTTCAACAAAAGGTATGGCTTTCAAAATCATCCAAACATCTTCAAACCATTCTCCATGCAATTAATGATTCAGCTCATGAGGGAATACAGAAAACATTACATCGATTCCGTCAGGACTTTTCTTTGTTAAACATGATAAACGCATTGTCCGCAACTTTGTGAATGATTGCTTAGTATGCCAACGCAACAAAATTGAACATCTTCATCCAGCCGGACTTCTTGAAATTTTACCGTTCCAGAACAGATCTGGGAGGATATTTCAATGCATTTCATTGAAGCTCTCCCGAAAGTTGGCACCCAAATTGGTAATTTTAACAGTTGTTGATCGTCTATCCAAGTATGCCCACTTCATACCTCTATCTCACCTGTACATAGCAACTTCCAGTTGCTCGTGAAGTTTTTCTCGGAGATTGTTAGATTGCATGGTTTACCAAGGTCCATTGTTAGCGATCGAGATGTGATTTTCATGAGCCAATTTTGGCAAGAGCTTTTCCGACTGTCCAACATTATTTTATCACCAACTTCAGCTTATCATCCTCAAGGGATGGCCGTGCCGAGGTAGTCAACAAAAAAATTATTACGATGTATCTTGCGCTTTGACTGGTGACAAACCAAAAGGACTGGGTAAGATGGTTACCTTGGGAAGAATATTGTTATAATACTTCATACCATGCATCAACCAAAACAACACCGTTTAAGCTTTGGTATATGGGCGCGACCCTCCTACAATCCGGGCTACAATCCAGGTGAGACAACATTACCAGCGTTGAGGACTTATTATTCAACGTGATGATTTTCTCAATTAAACAAAGGTTCGTTTGCAATTGTCCCAAGATTATTATCGCAAATACTTGATGCTAAACATACGGACCGTCGTTTAAAAGTGGGTGATTATGTCTGGCTCAAACTTTTATCCCGATCTGCGGCAACCATATCTGCTTTTACACAAAGGCAAGCTCTCTGAAATATTTTTGGACCCTTTTTAGCATCAGCAAAGATTATTACACCGCTTATATATGAGTTGAATCTACCTTCTGGTACCCTGCATCCACAACGCCTTTCATGTCAGCATGCTTAAAACCACAATCGTGGGGAGATACCTACCGATATTCCGCAACTACCACGGATTCATGATGGTACACCTGGTTCTTGAACGAGAAATCATGCTTAAATCCAGAGTCCGGCAGGGGTCAGCCGCGTGCTCATCAAATGGAAGAACAAGGCAAAATGCAGATGCTTCTTGGGAAGATGCGGAATTATTCAACAAAATATATCCGACTTCCACTCGAGGACAAGCCGAATCTCCGTGACGGGGAGAGATGTCGACTTCGGTCGGTAAGTCGCCCAAAAAATAAACGGAAGTGGCTGAATATTTAATTATTATCTAGGTCTATTATTATAATTATTAGATTAAATTAAAGTGAGTTAGAAAAGACTAATGGGTTTGGCCCGTTAGCAATTGTAAACCCCTCATATAAAATATGGGGGCAACTATCGCGGAGACAATCAATCAAGAAAAAAAATTAGGTTTACTCTACCTATCTAGCTCTCCGCCGGCCACGCCCGGCCGCCAAGCGCTTCCGCCCCAGGCCACCTCCGCCAGTCGCCAGCCGCCGCTGCGCTGTCACAAGGCCAAGGCTGCCCAAGGCCGCCTCCCTGCCGCTGCCGCCATCCACGCCATCCCAATGCTCTTCGCCTTCCCCTCGCGAGGACCAGAAAAACGGGTTGTGACACAAAAGTTGTACAAAAAGTACTAAGCTAAAACTAACCTAACATTTTGAAACAACCAAATATTTTTTTTTGGACTTGTGGATTTGCTGTACAGTTTCTAATTTCTTTTTGATGTTACATTTTCATGTCGCAACATAGTACTTATCTCCTCACTTGATGATTATATAGGGTAAAAGACATCGAGAGTTCTGTTGTTGCACGCGAATCCCTACCTTTTTTTTTTTGCCGAATGGGTACTCCTGTCTCTTTGCGTCCCTGGTTCCAGCGCGGCAGCGCTGAGTTGGCGCTGGCTACACGTGCAAAGTGCTAAAAACCGTATGAGTTTGTAGCCCGGAGGGTGCTAAAAAAATAGCGGCAACCGTAAAGTGCTAATTGGAGAGTGAACATTTGGTAGGATGCTAAAAAGTTATATATCCCTAAAATTATGGTTTGGGCTCCCAAAATAGTACTATGTGAAATGATTTGAATGGGCTGGGCCTCACTGAATATGTTGGATTTCAAATTGAAAATGAAATTGGGCAGGCCCATCCCAAAAATCAGCCCAAGTAATATTTGTAGTCCATCAAGTGGTTTTGTCTCCTATGTGGTCTTTAGCAGTCTAGACTGAATTTGAGGCTCATGAAGAAGCTGCCTGCTATGGGATTTATCAGACAAATTCATCATGTGACATATTTGACACTAAATTCCAATGTTATAGTGTGACAATAAATATACAAACGTCATGTAATAATAATTATGTCCTTAGTTTCACTATAAAAAACTATATTTTATATAAGTAATCTAACTATATTAATTTACTATCATAAATGTTAATTGTTGGCGTGGGCACAAAATCCTGCTACCCCTATGGACAACCAAGGCAAAGCCGGACTTGGTGCTGAGCAAGTGGCTTGTATTACTTGTTATCCATCAATCTCACAATGCCGCACGAGTCTTATTATATACGCCCATTATGCACCAAGGTGCCTAAATTGCCCTCCAACCACCTTGATCCCTACAGATATACAACCGCATCGTGGGTGGTTTGGTCTTTCTCGCTCCACTCCTGCCGCTTCAGCGGGACCATGCTGCGTTATCCTTTCGGGTTATGTGCCCCACCGGAGTCATTGGTTTTGGTACAGGGCCCGCCGGTGTTACACCTGCAAGACAGACAGATTTCAACACACCAGCTGGAATTCCTGAAAGCCGAATCCGAGGGCGCGTGCCTCTAAAACCGAAAATGCACCAACCCGAAAAGTCTTGACCCGATGCGTATGCTGCCGTGAATCGAGGCTTCTCGCCTCGACCCCTTTTTGGTGGCGCGGACCCAAACAGGGTTCGCTTTGCTCGACGGAGGGCGACCACCCCTACGCCCGCCCATGGCGGGCGCGCGGATACACCAAGGGTCTCCTTCGGGGTCCCGCGCGAAAGCGCCCCTTCCCAGCCCCCGGCGTCTTCTGATCGGCTTTCGCCAGACGCCCTCCTCGTTCTCGGCCGGGGGGGGGAACAGGCCCATCGGCCCTCCCCCATGGACAAAATCAAGGTAATGCAAACAACCGGACTGCCTCGGGGCTGGATATAGTTATGTAAGCTTAGATATAGTTAAGATTAATCGTAGGGATCAAAACTTTGTGGCTATGAGTTGGCGCAGTTTGCTATTAGGTTTAAGGATTGCCGGTGTTTTTTGCTTTTGTTACGTCCCTCTCTTTGTAAAGAATTACTTAATGTTTAATAAAGTTTTGTTTTCACAAAAAAAATGTTAATAAACTTTTCACATAAATTTGGTTAAACTTCAAATTGCTTTTGACATTTTAGAGTAGTATTTGCTTTTTAGGACAGAGCGATTACGTATCTAGGCCATACAAAAAGTATTGTACTCCCTCCATTCAAAAATACTATACTTAACACTACTTTAGCTATGAATCCGTACTGTTCAGATTTATAGGTAAGATATTAACTTTTTGAGACGGAGCCAGTAACATGCATGTGCTTTTGTGGGTGGCCGGTGGCCGCCGGTTGTGGCGCTAGGTATGCTGGTGCCATGATGACATTTGCATGTACACACGCCGGCGTTTGAGCACACAAAAAAGGACTTGGACCAAGAAGCTACGAGCTACTACAAGACGGTACGAATACTGTGATCCGTTCTTCTCTGGGCACTTGGTGGAGCACTTCGGATCAAGCAAAAGAGGGCAAACCATCTTGCAAGGTGTAGCATGTCTTTTGCCGTTTGTTTGCCATCGTGTGTAGCATGATGTGTTTTATAAGCATGCTGACTGCAAAAAAATAGTTGCCAGCTAATCTACCTGTTTTTTGTGTTGTATTTAAGTTGCCCTTTGTATCTATGTTGATATAGAAATCATGGGTTGAGAAGAAATAGTTTCTTGATATGATATCCTGTGTTATTGAAACTACTTTGTTATTTACTCCACTGGGACTATCCTAAGTATGGCTAGCTGGCTCTGGTGCGTCAGGGATGGATCCGAGTGCCTTTGTGAGCAGGATTCAGAAAAAAGGAGAAAGCCAAAACCAAGTAGGTGGTGCAAGTTTGATGGGGAGCCACCATACCTCAATTCGTACCTTCTGCCGATGCTACTTTATTTAGCCCAAATATACCACCATTTGGTCCTTTTTTTTTTGCTACCAAAAAGTGTAAATACATGAGATTAATTTCTAGCTTTTTACAAGTTTGGGAACATAAGCCATAACAGCCAAAGAAAACTAGAGAAAGCCTGACTACTCCACTAGTAGTCGATCTAGCTGAAACTACAGAAAAGAGTAAAGTAGCCCCAAATACGACGCAAGAAGAGAAAAACTACAGAAGCCACACACCATGAAAGAAAGCACTCAGGCATGCACGGTGATGCTCCTCACCTCGTAGACCTTGTATATACTATTTTTTTTTTCGACGGCGTACCATTGGCACGTATTTCATTAAGAGAAGCTGGAATGTTTACACAACCAAAGACGCTTCCATGGCGAGATGCCTAGACGCGCACTTGGTTGACACACATTATATAGATCACCGGCTTCGAACGGTGGAGCTTAGAGAGTGGTGCACTAAGGATGGAACAAATGTGCGACGTTGAAGAATGGCGCGATCAGCGCCCCCGTTGGAGGGTCGCCCTCGGCGCTGGCGTCTGATGGGCATGAGCCGATCTAGTACGTCGCGCTTTGTGTTGGTACCGGTCGACGGCGGGCTGGCGAACCTCTCCGCGATCGTGGAGTCGGGAGTTCAGTGAGTCAGCCTCCGCCTGCCCTCCCACTTGTGGACCAAGACGCGCAATCCGCCGCCCGGATGGGGTCTCCGGCGCTCTGGCAGCAAGACGGGTACCCGTCCGGGAATCCAATGGCTAGCACACGCGAGACACGGGAGTCTTCGTGCCGAGTCGATGAGCGGCGCCCGCAGGAAGCTGAAGGACTCGACAGGCCTCCACCGGGCAAGCGTAGGCGAGTCGTGCACAGGGCGGCAGCGCCGAGGTGAGGTGGCCACGCGCACGGCGCCGATGCCTCCCATCCACGCCCCCGCGCCGCCCGCGTGGTCGCCCAGGAGGGAGCCACCCCACCGCCATGCGCGGCCGGGTGGTGAGGTCCACTAGCGTGCCGCGGGCGCCCGTCCTTCACCACCACCTGGTGCCTCAGCAATGGGGGACCGAACATGGGGAGCAAGGGCGCCGGACATTGGCAGCCCTCCGACGCCACCCCATCAAAAGGTAGTCGGATCATCTCAGAGCCGCGATGGCGGCTCCAACGGACTCGCCGCCTCGCCTCGTATCATGCATCCGCCTTTGCGGGCCGGCCATCACCCGCCGCTGCTCGCATGGGGCTGTGACACGAACTAGAATGTCCTGACGGTAATTTCAGCAGAAGATTGGGGAATTTGGAAGAATTGGGGCCGGGAAAACGGAGAACGGAAGGAAGGGGACGAACACAATTGGGGAATTTTCAGGTTTCTTCTTCGATAAGGTTCCTCCGCCAAGCGGGACGCATGTAAATACAATCCACGGATCGGCCGAGCCCCTACGCCTACCTGGGCCAAACCCGATCATCACACACAAAAACGGCCCATCGGCCACCAGAGGCCCATGGCCTATAAACGCCGCTGAATCAAACACTAATCGCTCGATCAACACCACACCTACAAGAAGACCACAGTAGGCAACGGAGAGTTAGGGCGGGTTATTTAAAACCGCCCCTACAAAGGCATCCTCAACCATCCCTATAGAAAACTATTGTTGTTGTGACTGTCCTAAGTATGGCTAGCTGGCTAGGGCGCCATCGATCGAATCGGGGCCTTTGCAAGCAGGATTCAGAAAAAGGAGAAAGCCAAACCAAGTAGAGGCGGTGCAAGTTTGTAGGGGAGCCACCATGATATAATATATAACAATACCTCATTTCGTACCTTCCGCTGATGCTATTTGGTCTGTTGTTATTGCTACCAAAAAGTGTACACACATGAGTTTTTTTTTTTCACGGTCGGCCATTCACCCGTGTTTCTAGCTTTTTACAAGTTTGGGGACATAAGCCATAACAGCCAAAGAAAAGTAGAGAAAGCATGGACTACTCCACTAGTAGTCGCTCTAGCTGAAATTACATAAAAGAGTAAAGTAGCCAATTAACGACGCAAGAAGGAAAAAGCTACAGAAGCCACACGCCATGAAAGAAGACACTGAGGCATGTTGCTCCTCAGTCCTCATTCCTCGTAGACGTTGTATACTCTTCTGCCTGCCGTTTGGCCAAATGCTATCTTCCACACCTATTGTTGCCCACCGTCCTGCTCCCAGTCTCAGCCTTGTATCATGCATCTGCCTTGCTGGCCGGCCATCACCTGCCGCTGCTCTGCACGGGGCCGCACCCCCGTGGCTTGAAACCTTCAACATCACCCATCGTGGCAAGTCTTTGCTTCACTCGTAGTATGCTGGCAGTTCATGGCGGCAGAGAGGACAAACGTTGCTGATCGCCAACCACTTGGAGATGCAGTCCGTATGGAACTTGTGCACGACGCGAGATGGACATGGCATCACGCTGACCTGCTCACCATCCTCAAACTCGTCGGAGCAGATGCTACACTTGGTGATGCCGTCGACGTCGTTCCTCCGGCGGCGCCGAACGTTTGCTTCTCGAGCCTACGCACGGCGGCGGCGGACGCAGGGACCGCGCCGAAGCCACCGTTGCGGTAGGCCTGCTGATGGGTGGTGTCCGTCGTCTCATGGCGTGCAGCGTACTGAGCAGCCTCAAGAACCATGGTAGGAAAGGCCTCAGAAATCACGTCCTCGTCGTAGCCGTTTTCTTGTAAGCTGAGTAGACGCATATCGATCGTGACGGAACGTCTCGAACAGCACGGGGTCACCGTCGCCGCGCACTGCGTCGTTAAGAACCCACCTGGCGTCACTGAAGTGGAGCTGTACCAGAGCGCGAGCCAGCCGTGCCAAGTCTGGCTGCCCTCGGCGGCACAAAACCGTCGCCGCTTCACGTACCTGAGCTCGAAGTTCAACGTCGGCGGCGGACGATGATGACAACGGGCCGTTCACGACCGAGGCGACCATCTCGCCGTCCTCCAACTCGAAGCTCCTCGTCGGCCATGGTGGTTTGAAGAAGACAGCTGAGACGATAGATGATGTTGTGTGGGTGGATCGTGTGGATTCGTGGTGGTTCACGCGAGGCGGCGGCGTTGCTGGTGCACCAACGAACAAATTGAAGTGGATGCGTGACCTAGCTAGCTATATATATTGCAGCCGATCGAGCGTATGATATCGAGTTCGTTTAGAGAAGGAATGAATCCGACGACATGCATGCAGTCTCGAGTTTGTTTAGGAGAAGCTAGGAAATGAATTTGGTACTAATGTCGACTTCTGGTTTAGGACTAATAATGGGTACCAAATTTTCTAAAAGTATAATCTGTCTCATTGACAACTATAACTTGATGGACAGTGGAGCCGCGACATCACAATGGCTCTCCACCAGAAAAGCATCACCACAGGCCCTAGCGGCCGTGGAGCTTATGCGCACTACTTTTACCTTGCATGTTGTACTAGTGGTGTACCCTGCATGCACTTTTTATAGAGTTGTTGTACCTTGCATGTTGTACCGCGATGGGCTCCACACATGTACTCATGCATGTTGAGTTGCATGCGGCACGAATCTCAAAGTTGCATGCAGCGGCCGTTTAGATAGGCGCCGCGGTCGCTAGGCGTACGGAAATTTCGCTCTGTCCACCGGAAAGGCCGGCCTGGTGGAGTTTGCAGACTTGTGGTACAAGGCCCAGGGGGTGCAGCTGCAGCCAGGAACCCTTGCGGATCGCTTTTGTTTGGAGATGGACCGCGACTGGAGAGTACACATCGGCTTCCGCATACCGTGCATTCTTCGTGGGCACTTAGCCTGTTGGGCGCCAAGGAGCTATGGGAAGGCTGCGCACCCCCCAAGGTCAAATTCTTCTTTTGGCTCAGCCTCCACGGCGTTATGGACGGCGAGCCCGTAAGTCATGGGGCTTCAGGACTACGCTGGACTGCGCCGCTCTGTGATCAAAATGGACGACCTCGACCACCCCGCCATGGCCTGCGCCTTTTCGAGAGGTTCTGGCACCGCATCCCTTCGACCGCCAACCTCGAGAGGTTGTGCCCCTCTCGACGACACTTTGGTGCTTTGGTGTAGAGGGGCAGGTCTCAAAGGTCATCGTAAAAGGCCGCGACTCTCTAGTGCTTCTTGTCACCTAGGAGATCCGAAGGAAAAGAACCGAGGACCTTCGACAAACGCCACAAACTCCGCACAACTCGTGGCTACCATTCCGCGGCGAGGCCGACGAGTGGATTGGCGGGGCAGGCTCGCAGCCCGGCAAGAGTCGCCGCCGCGTACAGGTCACCTCCTCCGCGTGATCCAACTTCATCATCCCGAAGAGCACAATGGTGTAAACCTTTAGTACAACCAATAGCGGCGCCGCTTGGAGCCGGTGACTGTGTATGTGTGGCCCAAGACGCACCACAACAATTCGCTTTTGGCCAATGCCACTACTACAGCACTGACTTTTATTCCGGGCTAAACCTTCTATTCCCGCTTATAAAACCGGAATACGAGTTGGAGAATAGTAGTATTCAAGACCGAATAGAGGTAGGGCCTTTATTCCCGCCAGTACCAACCAGAGTAAAGCTCCCGCTAGGCACGTGGCCGGCCATGGGCTTTGTGACAGCCGACCAATTTATAAGAAATCAAGTATACCCGCAATCACCGGCAATCGCAGCCTACACTTGAGTCCATATAAACCCGGTATTCCTGAAATCTCGAGTGATTTCAAACTCATCAACAACACAACAGATCATTGAGCTCGGTAGTAAAATCCGCAGGTATTTCAAAACCAAATTCGATATATTTAAACATCGAGTGCGAAGTATAATTTATTACAAACTCAGTGTTCAAGTGCGAAGCATTAGTTTCAAAACCAAATAGTTCTTTAGCTTAAAAGCAAATATAAAGTAGTGCCAAAGATAGTCATCCCCGTAGTAGCGGGAGACAGGATATAGAATTGCCTTGCCCCTCGCCTTACTCTTCATCAACAAGAAAATGCATAAAGTCTTACAATAACCATGGTAAATATGCTCACCGCAACAATGGGAATAAAAACCCTCGAGTACAAAATACTCACCTAGACTTACCCGACTAAAAATAAAATAAAAGACTCCAAGGATCATACTAGGCTTTATCTCTGGGTTCAAATTTCGACTCACATTAAATTTCACAAATAAGGTTAATTAGTGAACCTACTCATACTACTTTGTACTTTTCCCAAGTTAACGAGGTACTTATTTAATTACATAACATAGATCTTGTATAGTCAAGATTAATCATTGCTCAAGAGAATAAAATAACAAAGATAAGTAACTTGATCAGAATATATTAGTCGCAACATGATAATAACATATATTGTAGTGATTAGACTACGCTGCCGTGGAAGCATCCCGGGTTCTCACTATCCAGAGAGATGGCGATTCGAATCGATTGCAAACCACCGGGCGAATACCCCGACACAAACCAAGTCTACTTTAAAGGTAGACCCGATCACTCCCAAGACGTTACGGACGTAAAAGTCTCGGTCTTGCCGGCTACCCCCTCCTTCTCGGTACCAAGTGAGCGTAACGAGGCCGACACCATCGTGCACATCTTCTTGTACCCAATTAAATCCCCCTACCACCATCGCCAAAGGAGGAGCGATAAAGCGAGCATGGCCGGCCCCTAACATTCTTTGCGAGCCGCGGCTCACGACCCGCGGAGCCTACTAAATGCCGTACGCTCAACTTCCGACCACAGCCCGACAAAGAGTAAGTCCCACTGGACCGCATGGAAAGACCACAAGATCCATCCGCCTCACATGTTTTAATTTATCGTTCTCAAGAAGAGCCTGATGACAATCACCCATGTGATTGTTCACAACATAACCCTCAAGTGACCGAATCACCGCCCACCATCGCCGGTCGGGGACCAAAATATTGGGCCCCTCGAGACATTCTCAAACTATGAGAATTTGTCGGCCCGCCAAGGCCCAAGAAAACCGAGCCCGCTATCATCCCGCACGGAGGGAAGGCCCGACGAACGATGGACCAAAGCCATTGAGACATGACGCTTACCGACGACGAGCAGCCTCACGAACGGCCCACAAGCAGCCCGAATGGAGTCACCACGACGCACAAGAGCTTATTACGCCACGGGCGACAAGGTCAAGGACCTCACCGAACAACGAACCACGGCGCTCCACGCCGATCGCAAAAAACCATGGCCTCGGGCTCGACCAAGGCCTTCGCATTCGCCTCCGAGGCCGGCCTAGCTCACCGCCCCCGAAATTGATTCCCCCGAGGGTGGCCTAGCTCACCACCTCCCTGGCGCAAAACCCCCCCCCGCCCGAGGGAGCACCAGCTCTCCATCCCTCGGACGGGCAGCCCAACTAGCCCGGTTTCGGTCAGACCCTGGGCGTGGAGGTTCCGTCCGAGAGGGGAAACCACCGTGATTCAATGCGGTCGCTAGACGTGCAAGGCACCGCGCATCGACACGCCCAGCCAAATCGACCGACCGCTCCCCAATCCGACCGATGGGACGCAATGCCGAACCTTGACGTTTTTACGCCACCCGGCACGGGAACCAAGATAACATTGTTCACTTCCCGCAGCACCGCCAAGCGCCACGATAGGCCGTACCTGGCACTTGACACGCAAGCGCGCCAGAACCATCGGACCGCCCTCGCATGCGATCGAGGGACGCCCTCACAGACCCGGCCGCGCCAGTGGGAGCGGCACGCCCACCATCGGATCCGACGCGTGTCCCGTCAAAGCGCCTGCCAAGCGCCCAAGCCCCTGGGCGACACATGCAACCAGCCTCGGAATTAGCCACCTGCAGGCAACCACCAATGTAAACATTATCTCTCCTCCTCTCCTATAAAAGGGGGAGTAATGTCTCATTAGAAGGGGTTCGCTTCCTGTTCCGATCCCGCTAGATTCGACTCAATCCCACTTTCAACTCCGGCTCACACCGGAGAAAATCTCCACCACATCCACCGCAACCACGATCGTGGGGGCTTGAGACCGCTCTCTCCCACACGACCGCTCAGAACCCCCTACCGCAGCTCACCTTTGAGCGCGAGTAACACGAGCGTGACGCACTCCCCGGACGACGGGGCCCCGTTGGCTCGAACCAGGATAAACCGCCCGCGTCCCGTGTCCGCCTGCGCCACGCCATCGAGGGAGGAGGCACGCAGCCTACAAATTTTTTATTGCCGGGCACCGGCGCCCGCCGCGCTCGAACCGGCCGACTGGCCGCTGTAGGGCACGCCGTGTGCAATCCGCATCTCCACCAACCCCTCATGGCGGCTCCGCCAAGCTTCACCCCCGCCGGAAAGCACGGGGCCCCGCGGGGACTCCACCGCCGAACCGCATTCGTGACGCCGCCACGACTCACGATGATCCTTCCGCCGATCCCACGGCCGAGGAAGAGCAAGACGCTACCACGGCGCGCCCACCATCACGGTCGCCGCGCGAGGCGGCAAGGCGAAACTACCAGCGCAGCGCCACTGTGCAACGGATGCGAATCCGTTGACATCTCCCCCGCGCCGACTGCAGAAGGGCCCCCAGGAACCCTAGGCCTGGAAGATCCGCACCAGCCGCCCCACTCGCGGAAGGATGCCCTCAAACCCTAATCACCGTGAAAACGCTCCGCTCCGCCATACCGAGGGAGTCCCTGAATCCACGCAGCGCCGAAACCCCGCCGAAGCCTTCGCTAGGAGAGCACGGGCCGGCCTCCCGCCGCTCCACGGAACGCTACCCCCATGGATATGCATCTTCGTAGGAGCCGCATCCTTCGAGGATGCGGGACGACCCCCGTCATGCCACCTCCCTCCGGTCGATTGGGGCCCTGACCCAGAATCGGGAGGGACTCGCTCTACCGCCCAGAACGTAAACTTCATCCAAGCATTCGCGCTCCTGCACCGACGATGAAGACGCAGTACTATGACCCCACGAGGGAATGCTTCAACGCTGAAGTCCCGCCGCAAGACGGCCGCCAGGCCACCGACGCGGTCCAGCCGAGGACGATGTGGACGCGCCGCCACGGGCGAGCCCCCGCACTCGCTGCTCACCGCCCAGCCGGGGTAGCGCCACAGCCCGCCGGCCGAACTCACAACCGCAAGACTTGCGTAACCGGATTCGGGCGGAATCCGCGCTGCCGACCACCGGGAGCGGGAACATTCAACGGGAACAGCTCCGCGGCCAGCCCCGAGAGCACACCTCGCCCCCCGAGGCGGCGATCGTTACGCCAATGGAGTGCCACACCTTCCCGACATTGCAGCCCCATTCAACCGAGCAAGCTCAACGTAGCGGCGGCAGCCATGCTCGTACGAGATGCCCGAGCCCCCCTACCGCCGAGGGAAGACGTGACGGGTAGGCCCGCGGCATCTCCTGATAGGGCAGCCGCACAACAGGTGGAGAGCTCAAATTCTCCGTGGATCGGGCCGTGACATCGCGGCGCGACGAGGGAGAGTCCGACAAAGCCGACAAGGCTCAACTCGCCTCGAAAGCAAAGCCGGGCTCGCAAGGCCACCCGAACGCCAGACGACAATCGCAAAGAACCGCCCCGCTCGATCGTATGGAAGACCCCCGCCAAGACCGTCATCGAGGTGCACCCGACCGGACGAGATCGAGCGACAACGAGCACGCTGGCAGGCAGCCCACCTGTGGCAACCGACGGGACGAGACGCCCATGCACGCTTCGAAGACCGAGGGTACCCCCGAACCTCCCGCCACAAGCCACAAGGGACATCGAGAGCACCACTCCCCGCTGCTTCGTGCCACCTAGCCACCTCGAAAATATATACGGAGAAACCCGCCCCGAGCTATGGTCGGACGACATCGGTCGGGCTCGCCGCCATAGGCACATGATGACAAGGTGATAATCGTGATTCGCCCTCAGATTCTCCAGCGCCGCCAGCTTACCGAACACCTTCCGCCCAACCTCATATCCAATCGACAGATTTTGGTGAGGACCTTCAAAGGCAACTTCCAAGGCACGATCTACGCCCGAAATTCGACCTTCTGAATCGCCGACAAAAGTCCGACGAACCAAGCGCGACTCACATCCTGCTTTCTCCAAGCAGCGGACCGAGCCTCCCCAATGTGACGGATTCGATGTCATAGGGCCTTCTTATCGGCACCTCATGCCGAGACCGCGTGAAGAAGTCACGCCGGACTCCAACCGAGGCAAACGAACCGATGGACATCGCCACCAAGCCCGCCCAATGAGGAGGCTGCCCGGGCCTCGCTCAATCGTGGCTCTGGGAAGGGGAAGCGTAGGAAGAGGAGCCCGAGGGATCTCAACCTCGAGAACAAGAAGAAGAAGAAGAAGGATAAGAACCGCAAGGGCAGGCCATGCCGCCCAAGTGATGATGAAGACATGGTGGCCGTGGTCGACCGCAAAGGCCCCGCCCCCGCCACAAGAAACCTTCGACGACATGCTCAAGAAAGCCGCCAGAACCATAACTTCCCGGTCAAGCATACCCTGGGGAGTGCAAGAAGGTACGCCAACATTTCGCCAAGCTCAAGGCCATCCCCGAGGTGCAGAGGAAGAGGCTCCCGAGGGTGGCGCCCAAGGGCAACGAGGAGTTCTCCCGAAGGTGAACAATCGCTTCATGATCTTCGTGGCGTTATACTTCAAGAATGTCTGTGCGGCAGCCAAGAAGAAGAACGCCCGGAGGTCTACGCCACGGAGCCAAGAACCCCAAAGGCCGGCGCGAAGTGGTCGGATCGTGCCATCACCTTTCATCAAATTCTGATCACCCCCAAAGACATCCCAACCCGGAGCTTATCCATTGGGTAGCGGATCCCATCATCGCCAACACCCGGCTCACCAAGGTACTTATGGATCTCGGCGGAGCAGCCTCAACCTCATCTATCGAAGAAACCCCGACCTCCCCGGGTGGACAAGTCCAAGATCCGCCCGGAGGGCCGGCATTTAATGAGGCCGTCCCCGCAAGCAGCTTAAGCCCCTCGGGCGATTGACTTGCCGGTGTTTTGGAGACCCTCGAACTTCAGCAGAGATTCGTCATTTGAGATTCTTAGGGTCCGCGGCGACTTACCACGCACCTCTGACGGCCTTGTTACGCCAAGTTCATGGCTGTTCCGAACTACACGCACTCAAGCCAAGATGCCGGGCCAAACGGTCATCACCATCGCCCTCACACCATCACGCATATGAGTGCGATGTAGAGAAGTTGAGTACGAGGCACTCGCCATTGCAGGCACTCGCCGACGCGCGAAAAGGAGCTTTGACGAAATCACGATCGAGCACGCAGGCTGCGGGCCATACGGAACTTCGAGAGCCTCCTCGCACAAAGAAGGTCCCACTTTCGATCCTAAGAACCGAAGAAAAGTCACCATCGGCGGACCTGATCCAAAATAGCGCGGTCGCCGACTTCCTCTCTGAACGCCCGACGCTTTGCATGGGGACCCTCGTGAACATGCCGGGCATACCGAGGGATGTCGCCGAGCACTCCCTAGACATCCGCCGGCTCAAAGCGACCACGCCAGCCGCCTATGACGCTTCGGCGACGCCAAGCGAAGATCATCGGCGAGGAGATCCACAAGCTGTTGGAGGCCGGATTTATAAAAAGAAGTATTCCATCCTCGAAGGGGTTAGCTAACTCGTATTAGTAGAGAAAAAGAATGGGAAATGGCGGATGTGTGGACTACACTAGTCTCAACAAAGCATGTCCGGTTTCCTCCTTTGCCTCGACCGACCAAATTGTCGACTCCACGGCGGGATGTGAAACGCGTTAATCCTTCTTGACGCATATTCCTAAGTATCACCGGGATCAAAATGAAAGAGTCCGACCAGCTCGCCGCGACCTGCTTCATAACACCCCTTCCGGGATGTATTGCTACCTCACCATGCCCTTTGGGTCGAGGAACGCCGGGCGCAGTCATACCAGCGATGCATGCAAATCATCTTCGGGAACTATACCTGGGCGATAGTTGAGGCCTACGCCGATGACATTGTGGTCAAATCCAAGAAAACGCCGGATCCGGGGAGAGACCTCGGGAAACCTTCGAAAAGTGCCTAAACAAGAAGGGAGCCGCTCAACCCTCGAAGTGCGTGACTGGGTTCCCGAGGATGTTGTTGGGCTTTATTGTCAAATGCCGAGGCATCGAAGCAAACCCACCCAAGGTGGACGCAATCACCAAGATGGGTCCGATCCGAGACCTCAAGGGAGTGCGTATATCGCGGGCTGCCTCGCTTTCACTAAGCAGGTTCATCCACGCCGGGAAAAGGGCCTCGCTCTCTACCGACTCCTTCACAGAAGTCCGACAGCGCTTTGCTCGACCCCGAGGCCTGTGAAGCCCTCAAAGAACCTCAAGAAACTCCCGACGAACCCACCTGCCCCGGTACCGCCAAATCTAGAAACCTTGCTCTTATACCGCCACCGCCACTACCCGTGGTCAACGCCGGGTGGTCGTGAGTAGAGCCGCCGGAAGAGGGGCACACGCTGCCGCATAACGCCCGCTTACTTCATCGCTGAAGTGCTTTCCTCGACACAAAGACAAGGTATTCGCAGATGCGTAAACCACCGTATGCCATCGCATTAACACGGCGAAGCTCGCCACTACTTCCTCGCGCACCCCGCTGTCGCGGTGTCCTCGCCAAGATTCTCCAAACCGAAGCCGCGGAAGAGGGCGGCGTGGGCGGTGGAGCTCATGGGGCGAAACCCCGTCGCTCCAACCCCGCAGTTTATCAAGTCCCAAGTCCTAGCCGACTTTGTGGCTGAATGGACCGACACACAGCTACTCCCCCCACAATCCAGCCGAAAAGTGCTGGATCCATGTTCTTCGATGGATCCATGATGAAGACAAAGCGCTGGGGCCGATTGCTCTTCATCTCACCTCTCGGGTTCATTAATGGTATGCCATCCGGCTTACATTTTCCCCTCGCTTCTCTCCAACAATGTCGCAATACGAGGCGCTGGTCAATGGTCTCCGTGACGCAACAGACCTGATCCGACGGTTGGAAACCGTGGGATTCGCACCGGGTCATCGACGTCAAGAAGGCCCCGGGCGTACACGACCAAGATGGAGGCGCATCGGGCCGAGA
This sequence comes from Hyparrhenia diplandra, assembly GCA_015847255.1. Lineage (NCBI taxonomy): Eukaryota > Viridiplantae > Streptophyta > Magnoliopsida > Poales > Poaceae > Hyparrhenia > Hyparrhenia diplandra. Next base: position 4,637 of record JADLZK010001165.1, on the reverse strand, counting down.
AGTGCGCAAGCCGGAGGAAAATTCCATGGACTCGAGCACAAACACATACCGTGCGTTGGTAATGAGGCCACGACGCTTGCCAAGGTCGCGGCAACCCCGGTGTACCGTTCCCCGGGAACGCGCTTCGCCCTCAGATCTCAACGAACCCTGGCCGCAGTTACTACCCTGGGAAATACCCTCTGGCTCAAGAAGGCGTCTGCGCGCGCACGCCCGGCTATGGCGGTCGACCCGCCTCGACCGAGGAAGCCGCCGTTGCAGTACCTCATCCAAGATGAGCTGCCCGAGGATAAGACCGGTGCCGCCGTTGGGTCCAAGGGCCAAATCCTTTGGCGCTTAATTGGAGAGGGAACTCTACAAGAGAGGAACCCTCGAGTGTACATGCGATGCATACCGCAAATAAGGCAAAAGAATTGCTCAAGACACACACCCGAGGGGAGTGCGGCCACCACGCCGCAAGCGACGCTTAGCTCGGGTAAAGTGCCTTCGTGCAAGGCTTCGCATCGCCCTCTGCGACAGGGACGCAAATCAAAGTCGCGCGTGCACCGCAAAGGAATGCCAATTCTACGCCGCGCAGATGCGATCTCCCGTAGCCTCGCTAGCGCTGCAAAACCATCCCCACTTACGCGGGCCATTTGCGCAGACTCGACATGATTGGACCAAAAGAGCGTCCCGAGGACACACACACGCCCCTAGTCGCGCATCACCGACAAAGTTCTCCGCATGAGCCTTGAAAGCTCTACCCGTGGTGAACCCTCGGCCACGTGGGATCGCGAAATTCTTCCGGTGATATCGCCTCCGCTTTCGTGAGTCCTCGAACTCCATCATCACTCGACTAACGGAACCAACTCTCAGATTCCTTGACTTTTTGTGACGCACTATGGCATCCGGTCGACACTTTCCTCGGCCGAAGCTCACCCAAAAGACCAACGCTCAGTAGAAGGGTGTCAACGGTGATGATCCTACAAGGGCGGGCTCAAGCCGAGAATTTTCAATCACCTGGAACCAAGACGGCAAGAGTGTGGTACTGGTGGAGCCGCCACTTCCGGCCCTATGGAGCCTTTGAACGACGAAAAGCCGAGCCACTAGATTCAGACTCGCTCTTTCTACGTCTATGGCCGAGGGCAAAGTACTGCCTACCTTTGACATAGAATACGGGTCCCTCGCAGACCGAGCTGGCCTCACGACTCGAGCAAGTGCGCAAACCGCACAGCAGTGCGCAAAGACTCCATGTGACCAGAAGTGCTGACTGCAGGTCCCAGACGCGCCCGCACTCGCCGTAGATATCGCAGCTCTGCAGGCCGATCACGTCGCTGCGCTGAAACTCTGAGCTCCTAAGTCAATCGACCTCGTGGCTTAGGGCTGAAAATCAGACAAATGTGAGGGCGTCACAAACTCACTGACGCTGACGGAAGGGGCCTTACCATCGCCGAGCGCTAAGGCCCTGGACCCACAAGCTTAAGAACGAGAAGGGCGTAAATTCCATTCCAACGCTGGAACTAGCATGGTAGAACGCCTACGCCGCTTCTACCCTTAAATTCCGCACTGCAAAGCCAAACACCCGTGTCGGCTCAATAAAAGCATCTCACATCCGGTACGGTAGTACTTCTCGCGAGTAAACCTTAAAGGGAGTCTTAGCCTCATCCAAAGACAAGATTAAAACTCCCTGGCTACACGGGACTACCCCCTGGGACCCTCCTCCCCTCCTTTTCTTTTTCGAAACTTTTTCAAGAAAAAGTTCTCGTGGGCGTATACTGATCGATTGTTTAAGCCGCGAGGGCGCAAGACGCTTGAAAAATCCCAAGTAAGATAGCTCGAACTAAGCTGGCACCCCGGCACCCGCGTCGCCATCTTACGGCGACGAGAAACTCCCAAAGCCAGTAGCCGAAAGAGCTAAACGGACCGGGCCGAGGCACTCCCGGTGGCTCACTACCTTGCGAGCGGATAAGGCAAGTAACTCGCCACACAATAAACATGAAATCCGGTGAACGCAACCTAAAACATAAGGCACCCGCCAAGGCCATGCACCCTCCCGCGCCATTGTTTATACACATCCATCTCACAAGCTCCACTCTTTTCATGCAAGGAAGGATCAAGGGGCGGAGGCCTCATCTACTTGCGCCTCACCGGCCAGCGAGAGCTTTTCGCGCATGAGCAAAATGGCCTCTCGGCGGGCCAAGCGCCTTCTCGAGGGTGGCGCCGGGCCCGTTGCCGGCTGGCCCTCGGATGCGTATCCACCATCTCCGCGGTCCGCCATAGGTGGACTCTGGCGAGTGCGACGCCACTCGCCCTCAAAGCGCCGGCGACAGCCAGTAGTCGCGGGCGCCATCCATGGAAGTCATATGGGACTTTTGGTCTTGGCGGCGCGTTTGGCCAAGTAGATCCCTCTCGGCGATCAACCTCTCCTCCTCGCCATCGAGCCGGCAGGAAGAAGCCCGCCGCGACGCCGGCCCGCCGCCTTGGACTCCATCGAAGTGGGAGCGGAGACCCTCGTGCATGTGCGAATGCTCGCTCCGGAGGCGCTCCGAGCTCGGACCGGCGAACCCACCGACGAGCAGCTCGAGGCAGAGGGCCCAACCTCCCGGTTGTCCGTCGAGCGGCAAGTCCCACAGGCCTCCTCCAGCTCTCCGCCGCGACTACGCTTTGCTCCACTTCATGTAGGCGGCGCTGGCCGTATTCACGGCCTCGGTCCCGACATTCTCCGCCTCCGGGCAACAACCACCAGACAATGTCAAGAAGACGTCGAAATCGAAGGTGACAAAGCCTACCTGTGGGGATAAGGCGTATCTTTGGCACTCGCGTTACCCGCAGATGACGCCATGCTCGGGCCGCAGTTTACCTTTGAGCTGGTCCTTCTCCTTCTCGAGGGTTTCCCCTGACGCCAGACTCCTCGATGCGGGTGCTCGTGGCGTTGCACATCTCCGCCGCTCTTCGCCTCCCCGGGACTGCGCTCGTCATGGGCCTCCCCCATGGGCCCCGGAGAGACCGCTTCAAGCGTCCCGGTCTTGGCTCATCCGAGCCATCTCTCCAGCACTCGTCGGCCTCGACCTGGCCTTGACAAGCTCGCCGCTAGGGCCCTGTCGCCTGAGACTCCTCTCCTCTGAAGAGCAAGAAGCTCGGGAGGTCTCGCCTCACGGGCCCGGACCAACTTCACCCGAGCCCCGCCCAAGGGCGCCCAGCTCAGACGTTCCGGGCTGAGGCTCGGACTTCTCCCGGCAAAGCGACGGAGAGTACGAACGACAATACTACTCATCAAGACGCAGCACAAAGGACATGCAGGGGAGATGGCCATCAAGATACTTACCGGTCTGGCTCGCGAGACTCAGCCGCGATGGTCTCCCGATCCTCGCAAGGCCCCTCGGCGGCCCACTAACGGATCTGCTCATGGGTCCTCCACGCCAGACTTCGAGCGGTCATCGATCACCGCGGCAGGACCCCTGAACATCACCCAAGGTCAAGACCGCCTCAGCGGGTTGGATCCTCGGGGAATGCCGCTTCCACCCGTAGCTCCCGCAGCCTGGAACCCAAAACCCAGCAGAAGTCCGTGGGCGTGAGCCGATCACGAGCACCGCCCTCACCATGGCGAAGACGACGCCACGAGGGGCCGCCCGAACCCGGCACGTGGAGCACGGGAAGTCGGGGTTACGGGCCCATGCACCCCTGGGTCAGCAAGCGCCGCGAGCAAGCGAAGACTTGCGTGCTCGCCGGCCGAAGAGCTCCTCTTGCGAGAACTCCCGAACAAAAGGGGACCGCTCCCTCGGTGGGCGGCGGCCACGACCTCCTCGCGCGGCGCCACTTGCTCGCACCGACCGTGGTGTCCCGTGGCGCGACCGAAGTCCTCCGTGTCGATCACCATCGGCCGGACAGCCCAACCCACCATCGCCGCCATGGCCTGTACCGCCCGGGCGCGGCCTCGGCGACATCGGGTGTCCGGACCGACCCACCGGGCCTCGAGGCCGGGCGCCACCGGGAGGACCTCGACGTGGGGCCGAGAGGTATCTTCACGGCCAGACCACGGGTCTCAAGCGCGCGGCGGAGGATTGAGCGCCAGCCTTCGTGGCCTCTCTTGGGGTGCGTAAGCAACGAAGCGGCCCCCGTTTCCTAAGGCCCAACACACGCCCTCAAAACAAGGCAACCATACGCCGTAGAAAATCAAGATTGCAAAGGCAAAACGAAACTCACGAAGCCCGAGGTATCGCCCCCAGACCGACGAGGCTCAGGATGGCTGCGACCTCGTCGCACTTGTGCGCGGCAGCTCGCACGACGCCAGTACGCTACGGAGCTGGGATCGGACGTCTCGGCCGTCGAACCGCACTTCGACGCCGAGGTACCATGGCGGGAGGCGCTCTGCCTCCTTCGCCTCGCCTGCCCGCGACCGGCGCCGACTTGGCCAACACCAATGGTCTCCGAGGACTCGGCCGAGGGAACCCTGCGCACGGTACCAGCGTTAGCCTCGACGCCGGGCTCGCTCAGCTCATATTGAAGCCCCGACCGAGCTGCATGAGCGGCTCGGTCTATCCGAGCTGCCACGTCGCTCATTAGACGAGTTCACAGCAACTCATCCTCCCGGGTTAGTCGTCCTCCCGCTAGCAGAGATCGGGCGCTCGTCCCGCTCCCGGCTCGACCCAGGCTTCTCGCGA
>JADLZK010001164.1:0-142813 GCA_015847255.1 Hyparrhenia diplandra | reverse complement strand
GATTGAATACTCGATATGCTTTGGACTTATTGAGTAACCAACAAAGAAAACCAATATCACAACGTCTTTGAAACTTCCCTAGATGATGGCGCTTCTTGAAGATGTAACATTTGCAACCAAACACCCTAAAGAAAGAGACGTCCCGCTTCTTCCCATTGAGCGCAGACTCATAGGGTGTCTTCTTGAGAAACTTTTGGAGGTAGAGGCGGTTGGATGCATAGCATGCGGTGTTGATTGCCTCGCCCCAAAACTTCTCATCGGTGCCATACTCATCAAGCATTGTTCTTGCCAAGGTGATTAGTGTCCCGTTCTTTCTCTCCACTACACCATTTTTGTTGAGGGAGTGTAGGTTGAAGAGAACTCATGCTTGATCCCAACTTCATCACAATATAGTTCAATGTTTGTGTTGTCAAACTCTTTGCCATTGTCACTTCTTATCTTCTTGATCTTCACATCAAATTCATTTTTGAGCTCTTTTAGCAAACTTCTTGAAGCAAGCGGCCACTTCGGATTTGTCATGAAGGAAGAAGGTCCAAGTGTATCTTGAGTAGTCATCAACAATCACTAGACAATATAGGTTGCCCCAAGCTCTTGTATATGTTGTTGGTCCAAAGAGATCCATGTGAAGTAGCTCTAGCACTCTATGAGTTGACATGAAAGCTTTGGTTGGATGGGTGTTGGTAACTTGCTTGCCGGCTTGACATGCACTACAAAGCTTATCTTTTTCAAACTCAACATTCTTTAATCCTCTCACTAGATCATTCTTCATTAGCTTCTTGAGAGACCCCATACCAACATGTGCTAGTCTTCTATGCCATAGCCAACCAAGTGAAGTAGCCTTAGCAAAAAGGCAAGTTTGCAAGTTGGCTTCTTCGAAAGTGAAATCCACAACATAGAGGTTGTTGTACCTAAAGCCTTTAAATATCTCCTTTTTGTCACTCTTGTTCATTACAACAACTTCATGTTCATCAAATAGGCATTGGAAGCCAAGATCACATAGTTGACCAACCGACAACAAGTTGTAGCTCAATGAGGCAACATATAGGACATTTGAGAGTGAGTGATCATTTGATATTGCAAATCTTTTCCCAAAGCCTCTTACTTTGCTCTTTTGAATTGTCACCAAATGTAATCTAGTTGTGGCCTTTGTCCCTTCTTCTAGTGAGGTGAACATACGAGGATCACCGTCATATGTTGTGTGCAACCACTATCAATAACCCAATGACTTCCACCGTCTTGTAGTTCACCTACACACAATAGATCAAGCTTGTTGCTTAGGGACCCACTCTTGGTTAGGGCCCTTGACACTCTCAATCAATGACTTGGCAACCCAAATTTGCTTAGGCCTATTCTTGTTTGGTGGACCTAAGAACATGACCTTGGTCTTGCCACTAGTATCCTTTCTAAGCATGTAGTGAGCATTGAAGGCAAAAGGTCTAGCATGCTTAGGCAAGGGTTGTGGTGGTGGCGCCATACACTCATGAGAGAAATGCCCTTCTTGACCGCACTCAAAGCATCTCTTTGACTTGGGCTTGGGCTTTGACTTGGATTGGTGTTGAACTTGAGCTTTGGCTTTCTTCTCTTCATTTGCCTTGTACCCAATACCACTCTTGTCCATCTTCATTACGTGTATTCATGAAGAGCTCACTTTGAAGATTATGACCCTTGGTGAACTTGCTCAAGCCGTAGTGAGGTGAGCCTTCTCTTTCTTGAGCTTCTCATTCTCTCTCGCTTGACCATCTCAAATTCAAGCAAGATCTTGTGCTCTTCTTCACTTTTGGTGGGCTTGCTCAATGTGGCGGTGTGTTGAACTTTTTCTTTTCTTGAGCTTCTCATTTTCTAGCTTGAGCATTTCAAAATCAAGATTCAACTCATACACTTCATTGCTTTTCTCAACAACACTCATCTTTTAGCTTGTTGTTCTCATCTTTGATCTTGATGTACTCATCATAGTGATCGGCCACAATCACTTCCTTGCCCTTGCTACTAGCCTTTTTGCTCAATGTTCTCATCAATCAAGTCATCACATGATGTAGCTATATCAATCTTAACAACATGGTTAGTAGCAACATGTGGCTCATCATTTAAAAAACTCATTAGCAATAAGAAGGTTGTCATGCTCAACCTTGAGATTTGTGTACTCTTCTTTGAGCTTGTTATGTCTAATGATGAGCTCATTGTGAGTTCCCCACAAGTTTATCATGTTTTTCTTTTGAGCTCCTTTTAAGGAAGGTTTGAGCTCCTTGAGGGAGGACTTCACAAGTTTGTGTTCATCTCTAAGCTCATCACTAGCCTTTTGTGTTTTTATCATGTTTAGCAAGAAGAGATTCATTCTCAAGTTTAAGCATGTCAATCTTATTGTTTGCCTTTGAGATCATTTTTGGAGTACTTGCTAAGCAAAGACATAAGCTCATCATAACTAGGTGCTTCATACTCAACATCATCATCACTACCATTATCACTATCACTACTTTCATCATCACTAGGTACCTTGGTGTCCTTTTGCCATGAGGCATAGGTGTGTAGATGATGAAGATGGTGATGGTGGTGGTGAAGTGTATGAAGACCCAATAGCAATAGCCGCCACATGTTCTTGCTCATTGTCACTTTTTCACCGGAGGAGCCACCACATGATGATTCAATGTCTGGTGAGCCAATCACCAACAAAAGTAAGCCTTTCCATCTTTCTTCTTGTGGTACTCCTTCTTCTTGCCATCTTTCTTCTTATATGGCTTATCCTTCTTCTTCTCTTCATCATCACTAGATTCTTCTCTCTTGTCCCGTTGCTTCTTCTTGTGCTTGTCTTTCTTGGGTGGTTCGGGACATTGATGAGCAAGGTGACCAAGTTGATGGCAATTGTAGCACTCCATTTCGGAGAGTGGCTTCTTCTTGCTACTTGTATAGAATTGCTTTCTTGATGAATCAAACTTGACTCCCCTCTTGCTAAGATTCTTGAGCATCTTGGTGGTTCTCTTCACCATGAGTGCAAGATCATCAAGTTCCTCATCACTTGGATTTTGAGAGGAAGTCACTTAACGCTTTGCCTTTGCCTTTCTTGTCAAGGCTAGCCTTGAAAGCAAGATCTTTCTTCTTGGTCGATGAAGATTCATCCTTGGGATTGATGTGCATGTACATCTCATGGGCATTGATCTTTTCCAAGATTTTTGTCGGTGTAGACTTCGAAAGATCACTTTGATGAAGAACGGTGACAATGTGCCCATACTTGTCAACGGGAAGGACACACAACATCCTTCTCACAACCTCCGCCGGTTTGATTTGTGTGAGACCAAGCCCATTGATTTCCTCTACAATAACATTCAAGCGACCATACATATCATTAGCATTTTCATTAGGAAGCATTGCAAAGGCATTGAGCTTATTCATAACAAGATTATAGCGTTCCTCACGCTCACTCTTTGTTCCCTCATGGAGCGCACAAATTTCTTCCCAAAGATCATGGGCATTTTTGTGGTTCCTCACGCTTTGAACACGCCCTTGCAAATGCCTCTAAAGATTATGTTTCTAGCTTTGGCATTCCAAGTGACATGCTCCTTCTCTACGCCGGGTGAGGGCTTCTTCATCCTTAGGTTTTTCAGAACCTTCGGTGGCGGCTTTGAGCGCACCGGATTCTCGGCCTCAAGGTAGGCCTCCATGCGGATTTTCCAATAAGGAAAGTCATCGCCGAACATGGGTGGTGGGCCATTCCCATTGGACATCTTTCTCTAGGCAAGGTTAAGCCAATTATGAGCAACACGACTCGGATACCACTTGAAAGGATCGAGATGCCCAAGAGGGGGGTGAATTGGGCTAATCTAAAATTTTAACTTAACTAAACAACTAACTAGCCCATATTCACCCTCTTATGCCTAAGTGTGTTTCTAACAACTACCGCACAAAGTTTTGCACCCTAGGTTTCAATCCTACTTCTAGCATGGCAATTCTAGGAATGTAAAGACATGAATTAGAATTCGCGGAATGTAAATGCGGAAAGTAAAGAGAGGAAGGAACACGGCGATTTTTCCCGAGGTATCGAGGTGTCGCCACACCCCCTAATCCTCGTTTAGCACTCTCTTGAGAGTATCGCCCCCTTAGTCCTCGCAAAGAACTAAAGTGCTCTCTACGGGTTGATTCTTCAACACCCGTCGCGGTGAATCACCCAAAACCGCCACAAGCTTGCTTGAGCCACCCACAAGCACCACCGGTGATCTTCAAGCCATGATCCGCCACTAAGCCGCTTAGGTGATGGCGATCACCAAGAGAAACAAGCACGAACTCTCACTTGACCTCAACAAGCCTAGGAGAAGAGTGGATGCACACTTGAATCTCTCAAACACTCTAAGGATGATCCTTAATCTTGCATGGATGACCACCTTAAGGCTCTTGCTCTTTCTTGCACTCTCAAGGGGTGTTTCTCGGTGAACAAATGGGCAGAGAGGCAAGGTCGATGGGGACAAAGCATATATAGCCCCACCAAGCAACTCCGCGAAATCGCTTCAGCACTTACTTTGAAAGCGGCTTGCCAGGACGCATCAGAGTCCTGGTCAAGGGTCCGTCGGCCAAGTCCGGTCAGCGACGACCCATCGACTGCGCCACGACCGTGGCGTCGGTCGGAGCCTGGTGCTCGGCCAGGAAGCGTCCGGTCCACAGCGTCCGGCTAAAACTCATGAGAACAAGCTCTGCGCGGGCGCACGCGACCGGGCGTCCGGTCAAGGACCCGCGTCCGTCGCGTCCGGTCCGCTGCGTCCGGTCACCTGCTCGAGGTCTTTTTCAGCTACGTCTTGCGACTCACGTGAATCGCTTCAACTCCGACACGTCTCGGGCATAAATTGAGCTACCTAGTGCTAAAGAAACTCAAGTGTGCACCACAACTCGCCTCTAGACTCGCCTAGGTCAAGCTACTCATTCGCACCCCCTTAATAGTACGGCCAAAACAAAAACAAAGTCCTAACAACTAATCCGATGTCACTCAACTCCGTCGACAATCGGAACTAGCCGCCCTTAACCTTGTCGCCCATCCTCGAAAAACCGAACGCAATTCAATCGCCGGGGGCGAACAAACTCATCGCCGAGATCACCATTACCATGACCTAACTCACACTTTGTTTACCTGCAAAAACACAATGCTTAGTCATGATAATTATATTGTCATCAATCATCGAAACCCAATCTAGGGGCCTAGATGCTTCAGCCTTTATACAATTCCTATATATACTATATGCGTATAATGTTAATGTGTCTCCTACTACTTGTTTCATCTGTTTTGCTTGTCCCCAATTTCCACGGATGCATTTTTGGCCCCCGGCTGCATACTCTTCAAATTTGTCTTGGTACACTGTACTAGTCAATACATGTACTAAAGTAATGTGAATGAAATTTTGAAATAAAAAAATCGATGAGAGGAGCATACTGCACCCCCGCTTTTTTTTAATTAAGAGGATGTACGACTAGAACATGGGTAAATTTTGGAATATTTTCTGCCACCTTCGAATTCACAAAAAATGGCAAAAATTTGAACTCATGATATGCTAGAATTTTCTAAAGAAACATTATACTATGCCTAGTGGTATATTGTAGCAGCTTCTTATTTATAATACTTATTGTTGAATTATTTGTAGAATTTTCTAAAGAAACGTTATACATGAGTAGGTTGGAGTATGGAGAGTTTAATAGCATTATTTCCAAGATTGTCACGTCACGAAGAAAAAAAAAAAACACGAATGAAACTCTCCATTGAGAGTGAGTTTTATTCTATAGTTTCATACGCATTAAATTTATGACTCATAGAGAGTTGATATTTGTGCCAAAATAGTTTCATCCCCATGACACTCATTTCTTCTCTCTCTTCTTAATATGGTGCCACATCATTCAAAATGCTTACACGGCAACTCATTAAATGAAAATGAAATTCTCACTGAGACCGGCCTTAAACCAACGCTCAGTAAAAACAACAGTGAGGGGCAGTCCTAATGGAAGAAACCGATATGCTTTCCATAGCAAAAAAAAAAAAAATCTATAAAAAACATTCTTCATAGTGGTAGTGTCTTTTGAGTAATAATTATTTTCTCTTTCTCTCTTTCGATTCTACCAATGGGAGAGTTGCATTAACCCCATAGAAACTAGTGGTTTCTTCTCAATGGCAAATTCATGGATTCTTGTGCATTGAGTCAAAAGAGTAGACATGATTTCTCTATGAAGAAATAATTTCTATGATTTGTGCTCTCTTTCCTCATTAATTAAGCACATCATTATTTTTGGTTAGTTGGTAAAAACTATTTAATATAAATGAAACTACCATTAATGCTCTATTGGGAGTGCTTGAGGGCACTCCCAATGGTAGTATTAATGGTAGTTTCTATCTCTATTAAATGGCTTGTCAACTAAGCAAAATGATGATGTGGCGTTTTAATAATGAGGAAAGAGAGCAAAAATCATAGAAATGGTTTCTTTGTGGAGAAACCATGTCTACTCTTGACCCAATGCACAAGAAAACCATGAATTTGTCATTGGGGAGAAACCACTAGTTTCTATGGGGTTAATGCAACTCTCCCCCATTGGTGGAATTGAGGAGAGAAAGAGAAAATAATTATTACACGAAGAAACTACCACCGTGAAGAATGATTTCTATAGATGATTTCTTTTGCTATGGAAAACGTGTCACTTTCTTCCATTGGGACTGCCCTGAGAAGGCTGATTTGCATGCATTGGCCCTGCAAATGATGACTGAGTAATTAACGTGCTGGCTTTTGGACCGAAATTGAGGTGGTTGTGAAGCACGAGGGCGTGGAGCACGATGAGAGAGGCGGCCATCCTTTGGTCCTTTTTGGTTGCAGCACGAGGAAAGAATAGCCTTGCAAACCATAATTGATATATGGATACTTTTATAAAACATAATTTTAATCTCTTATTATTATAAAAATATTTATAAAAATATAATATATATATATTTATAAAATTACTTTTTGAGATAAATCTATTTATATTATTTTCACGTTTACAAACTCAAGCACTTAAAAATAATTGATGGTTTATATTCTTAATATTTGACCCAAATTTTGTCTAAAACCGATTCTTTTACCAGGAGTACTACTCCATATCGACTGTCGTTTACTGTATGTGGACGTACTGTACGATGACGACGTGTGTGTGCGTTAAGCTGCGCCGCGGGTGGATCGAGGGTGACACGACACGACCGCATGCAACTTGATCTGGTTACGTACGGCCGGTCGATCTGATCAGCGTCAAAAGCCGTCAGCTCGGCAAAGAAGAAAGGCAAGCAATGGAAGCGGGGGCATGGGCGGTGCTGGTGGGCGGCCGTGGCCGTGTACACGGCGTGGATCTGCCGGATGTTGCGTGGTCTCCGTGGGCCGCGGGTGACGCTGGTCGGCAGCCTCCCCGGGGCGGGCTGCTCACCGTGCCGTGACGTGCGACCCGCGGAACCTGGATCACGTCCTCAACCAGGCGCGCTTCGACAATAGTAATTCAACCCCAAGGGACCAGCTCGGACCTCGGGTCGGGGACGGCATCTTCAGACTTCAACTCCGACGGCGAGACGTGTGTGGCGCAGCGCAAGACGGCCGCGCTCGGCGCTCGAGTTGACCACGCACACGCTGCGCACCTCCATGTCCCGCTCCATCCACGCCTGCCTGCTGTGCCCATTCTGGGCGACGCCGCCGTGGACGGGTAGTGTGGCACCTGTGCTGTCTGTAATCCATTCTGTGCGGCTGTGCTGCGGCTGTGCTCCGCCTCACCTCACCTCACCTTCCACAACATCTGCGGCCTCGCGTTCGGGAAGGACGACGCGGGCCTCCCCGAGAACGCCTATTGCCTCCGCGTTTGACCGCGCCAGGGAGACCACGCTCAACTGCTTTCTCTTCGGTCTTATTCCTGGAGTGCGTGCAAGGAGTGGCTGGGGCTCGATCGGCATGGAGCACGTCTCGACCTCTAGCTCTCGGACGTCATCAAGGCCAAGGCGCGCGCGCCGCGCAAGCTGGAGCTCACCGGCGGCAAGAAAACGGTGCCGACGCCTCGGCCACGCCGGGAGATGTTACACACACCGACGCTTCGCTCAAGCCGGACAACACCGACACCACAACCACAGGAGACAGGCGGGCCTAAAGTCTTCCTGGCATCAACAAGGATCACCACTCTACCTACAGGCAAAGTCACGCCACCTCGGTGCTAATAATGCAAGCAATGGACGCTCACTCTAGCTGCTCAGCTAAAACTAGACTCTGTCTCCACTGATGTATCCAACCCTCCACACACTGGAACATCAATTCCATCACAGCTACGTACACTCAAGGAGGAAAATGCACGATCAGTCATTAAATTTAGCAAAAGGTGTCATCTAGATCTCTCTACTATTAAAATGCTATTTGAATCTAGTTTTTTTAATAAATTCATTTGACGATACAAATGTTGAATGTTTATAAACCGAGTCAAACATGTGGCATGCACACCACCAACAACAACACTTGTTTAGGGGACGGGGAGTATACTTTTATTTGATCGAGCCAATTTTGGTTATCGACTAGCAAATATGTTTGATTACATAATTGCATATTATATTCTATTACTTTGGGTATGCATAACTCAATTTTGATGTATTAATTTACTAGCATTTTAGTTTTTAAACTTACTGTAGCATTTTAGTTGGTTACCCTTATCGATCATGTTGTGAGTATGTAGCAACACAAGAGGTATTAGCTATTGAGGCCAGTATTTAATGGTAGGTTTCATATACTGCGTTTTTCGATACATGACTTTGTGTTTAGTTCCCCGTGGAATGCAAAATACAAAATGCCAAGTACTTTGGACTGATAAAATGCAAAATGCCAAATTCGATCCAAAATGCCAGAATTTTCATGGTGCTAGTAGGTGTGGCTAGCTTTTGGGGCTTTTTGACTTCTTGACACCAAAATCCAAAAAATGAAGAATACCTAGCTTTTTGCCCAAAACAATTACATGATGTTTAATTCCATTATGCAAAATGATGGACTAAAACCCAAATTTATTTGGGATGAAAAGGGGAACTAAACACCACGGCCTTAGTCTGAAACAACATTTCTCAATTTACAGTCTCATTTACTGTTTTATAGGCTATATGTAACACTTAATTCTTATGTGTTTGCCATATGAAGATGAAGATTCGTTTGAATATCATCTAATTAAGTGCAAACATAAAGAAAAATATCAGCAAAAAATATTTTTATTTTTAAAAATATATTATATATAATAGAGACGTACTACATGAAAATGAATTATATAGATATAGCACATGATTGAAAATAGGGCATGGGAGACCGCCACGCCGGAGGAAAAAGGCGAGGAAGGAGTTCAATTTGCCAAGATGGATTCGCTTTTTACGAGTTTGACCCTAAGACGGGGTCCAGCGGCTACACCCAAGTTTGGTTTGTCAATTTCAGCAACTTCAACCTTGATGATGGTAGGCGGCACCTTCCAAATTCGCAAAATTTGCATGTGGGTGGGGTCATTGTTGGTGCGGGTTCCAAATTTGCGTCGGGTGGTGAGGAGGCGTGATTGATCGCACCTTTCAAATTTGCATAGGCATGGAGAGAGCGTAATTCCTTCCCTTATGAGGTAGCATGGACGATTCGTTTCCTTTTTACTTCCTTTTATTGCATGGTTAATTCTTTCCTTTATTACGTGGTTAATTCCTTCCTTTATTAGGTAACATTGACGATTCGTTTCATTTTCTCCCTTCGGATTCGCATGGGGTGGCGGTTGACTTCTGACTTCACGTATCAAATTTGTTTATGGTGTAGAGATGGTGACCTCGATAGTTTCTATCTCTATCTCTACTACATCTCTATCTCTACTACATATAAGATGCACAAAAAAACTTTACTAAAGCCACACAACAAACAAATCCACCACGGTCATTATCTTTCCTAATCTTTTTAAATGCACCCAACAAAAATATACCTCAAAACTAAGCAACTTTTAAAATCGATGGTGATTTATTCTAACCTCTTTTCTCTCACTCACCCACCACATCCGAGGGCCAAAATTGCGCGATCAATCATCATCTCTACCACCATCCCCACTCAGGCTCTCGCGACTCTCCTCCCACCCCGCACGCGCGCGACGGTCCGTCTCCCCGTCACGCACCCCTTGACGCGCGTCTCTCCGCCTCCATCACAGCTCCTACGCCCGCTACCACAGGGAGCGCCGCCCGTCCTCAGGAGAGCGCCGCCGCCTGGTCCACCCGCTGCGCCGCCGCCTGGTCCACCCGCTGCGCCGCCGCCCGTCCACTAGAGGTCTGTCGCCGCCCGTCCACTGGAGGTCCGCCAGCTGGAGGACGCAAGCCGCAACCCTCCTCCCTCACCTCCTTGCGACGCTGTGACCAAGCCGGGAAGCTGCCGCCGCCGGCTACGCTCCTCCCCGCCTGTTCAGTTCTCTTCTCCTCTCATCGCTGCCTGGTTTCGCGACCAGGTTCTAGTGAAGCCAATCAATCCCTGTCCGGTTCGCGCGATGGCGGAGGAGCAACCCAACCCCTGCCCCCAGCCTGGCAAGCGGTAAGCTTGATCTCTCTCTCGCTCTTATCCTCGATTCGATACTGAAATCGAACGCTAATTGATTTGGTTTGGTGGGGTTCTGGTCTGATTTGTTGGTGCGCCGTCCAGCAGAGGAGAGAGAAGTGGTGGTGGTACCAGCAGCGGCTGCATCAGGAGCCGAGGATGGGCCCCGAAGTTGAGGTGGCCTGGAGTTCGTCAAGGTGACGGCGGCGCAGGCCGCGTGTACCTCGCGGGGGCGCTACTAAGGGTATTCTAGATGTTATAATCAAGCACGCAAACTGGGTCTGCTCTAAAATGCTAGAGAAGATTTAGATTGATATTGAAGATCATGCATCAATTCGTGAAAGCAAGCTATCAGAACTGACAACCCATGCTAAGGTTATGTATGGCAAGCTTGAAGAGAATTTAATTACTAGCTTACCAATGCATAATTTTCTAATTTTCTACTGGATTTATTTGCACGGCTCTTGACTTCCGTGCTACTGCAGGTGCAGGGAGCCTTTGCGCGTGCCCGCTAGGGATGCATGCACCTGTGGCGAGGCTCACGGCCTCCTCCGCTTCCTTCCGTCGCCGTGCAGCACCCGCGCATCCGCCACTGTGGCCGCCGTGACATGCAAAGGTGTTGTATGCTCTAATCTTGTGCTGAAATGGGTTTGGTAAAATGCCAGTTTGGAGAATTTATATGTTTCTTGGTTTCAGACTTTTAAAAAGGCTTGCATAATTTCAGGTTTGTGTTTCACCAAATCGGTTACTCACGGACAGCTCTTATCAGTCAGCTACAATTCAAAGCCTACCTGCGTTCTCCTGCTCATCAAACAAATTTTTCATGTTGAGCTGCATTAACAAGGCACATGTTCACAAGTTTGGATTGCATCTCTTTGCCTTCATGTAATCCACTTATGCGCATCAATTTCTTCCTAGCATCCAATGTGCATGAATGCTCAAGTTTTCTGAAGATAGCTGTTTTTGGTGCCTGTTACCTGTTGCCATGAACTCTTGTTATTTGTCTCTGCAAATAGCTCTTTTGGTTGTTGTTCCAGATCTGAAAATAGCTTATTTTTTTGAACTTCTCAAAGTAACATTCAATGACAGTCTAACTGCAGGTCTACCTGCATTCTCTTTTTTTTCGATGCTTCATTTTCTTTATGCTTCAGTGTCATGGGCATAAAGAGGGGCGCCGTAGGGCGCAAGTGTCCTAGTTGGGCCTTAAGCCCATTAGTGTTAATTAGTGTCTCTCTTAGTTATTTATCTATAGGAATAGTACCATATTGTCTAGGCACAAGAGGTGTTAGTCCTATGTACCCTTTATATTCAGCCCATGGGGCACAATGGAAAGCAAGCAATCGCTTATGAAGAAACATTTCTAATCCCTCAATCTCTTAAGCTGCTGGCAAAGCATAAGGCCTCAAGCTCTAGGCAAAAGCATAAGGCCTAATTACCCCCAACTATCTATCGGCTATTACATCCGGTATCGCCTAGCCATCGATCCTCCATCCACGACCCGGCCGATCCCCTTCGTTTTGAAAAAAAATTCAGCCGATCCCGCCCAAAGAAGACGGCGTCCACCCCCATCAACCCTAAATACGCCGCGCGCCGCCGCATGTCTTCTATTCTTAGCCACACCCGAGGGAAGGCAACGAGCAATCAGCGCCAAGATTAGGAGGAAAGGAAAGGTGGGAATTGTCGCGCCATCCGCGGCTCCCCTCCCTCCCGCCGTCCGCGACGCCCCGGCTAAGCGGATCCTCCCCGCGCCGGGCGCCCCTCCCTCCTCCGCGCCACCGAGCCCCCCACCACAAAGCGTGCGCGCGGCGTTCTCCGGCGGCGCCGATCCGAGATCGACCACGGCTTCACCCTCGCCGCCCGATCCGGCGAGCGCGACCTCGACCCGTCGGCGCCCGTGCATGATGGAGTTCCGCAGCTTGATGGCACCTCCGAACCGAGGCCTTCATCAACCGGTCGAAGCTCTACTTCCGCCGGAATCATGGTGGAAGAATCGGGTATGGCTAGCTTCGCAAGAAAGCCGATGCCGCGGTGGTTCGCCAAGTCACGCCAAGATGAATACCGGCATGGGCGTCGCTTCACCGAGCTCTGCGGCGGCGTTCAAACTAACCCGCGCTCGACCCAGCTCCAACCGGCCGGCCCCTTGTGCGCGTCGACACAATCGCTGCTCACGACCTTGCGGAGATGACCGCGACACCGATCGCTCCTAGGGTGCGTCTCGGGAGGGGAGGACCGCGGAACGGGCAACCGTGCGCCTGCCGCCGCGGGACGGGACTCCTAGCACGCCGCCGGCCGCAGCTCTTCGTGCCACAAAAGCATCGAAGGAGCAAGCAACGGTGCGCCTCGAGCGGCCGGTCTTCAGGAATGCTTGTCCGTCGCATGGTGCGGCGGTCACGCATGCTCCTCGGCTCGTCGTTGCCGCACGTGTTCATCCACTTTCGGACTCGCCGATACGGCCCCCGGCTTCAATTGCGGTGGAGGTCCAAGTATGGGCGCTTCCCTTTGCGGCGACCTGCGCGCCCATCCGGCATCGGGCATCAAGGACTATCTCATTTCATCCTTGTGCTGCCCGTGGTGCTTAGACACTTCCGACATAAGAGCCTGTTGCTTCACACTCCACCCTTCACCTACATGAAGCCAGGGCGCTCTTCCCATGGGATCCGTGGATATACTTGTATTTTAGTCTTCAATAAAAAAATGGGAAGCCGAGATGTAAAAAGGCTTCACCCCCAGTTCGCGTCGGCTCTCCATTTCGAGGATCGAAGCCTGGGTCTCCAAGGCGGGGAGATGTCATGGGCATAAAGAGGGGCGCGGTAGGGCTAGTGTCCTAGTTGGGCCTTAAGCCCATTAGTGTTAATTAGTGTCTCTCTTAGTTATTTATCTATACGAATAGTACCATATTGTCTAGGCACAAGAGGTGTTAGTCCTATGTACCCTTTATATTCAGCCCATGGGGCACAATGGAAAGCAAGCAATCAGTTATGAAGAAACATTTCTAATCCCCTCAATCTCTTAAGCTCTGGGCAAAGCATAAGGCCTCAAGCTCTAGGCAAAGCATAAGGCCTAATTACCCCCAACTATCTATGTCATGGACGTTGGGTCCATGGGGATAGTGTCTTCTCCGGTGAGGTTATACCCCTCTACCGCAGGCTTAGTTCTAGGGTAGCAGCCCTAGGCGCTTGAGAGACATTGGGAGAGAGAGAGATTGGTTTGATAATTCATTGCTTACCTTTACCAAATAACGGAGTCTCTCTTATAGAGATGACTGCCTTGACCCCTAAGGAATATCCTAACCAATCAATCTATCTTATTCCTTTCCTAACTTATCTCTTTCCTAACTAATCCCACGCTGGTTGTTCACGCGGTATCTTGTTCACCTTGACCAAAGTCAAGCCTAAAGGAGCGCAGCGTTGTGCTGGTGGTCGCCCATGACATCTCCCTCCCTGAGGATCGGCTTCAGCCCTCGGTATATATAGACGCACGACACGACTTAAGGTTAAGCCTTTTACATCTCGGCTTACCTTTGTTATTTAAGACTAAAAACGTGAAATAAAGTTGGAAATAAAATATAAAATAAATTAAGACTACAACTATGTCCTCCCTGGATCCCATGGAAAGCGCCTTAATCGGGCCGTCGTCATGTCGGATCTTGGGAAGGATGCGGCGGCCGCCCAAAGTCATTGGGTGCACGCACGAGATGAGGCGACCTCGGATTGAATCGCCAGTGGTGCTTTTGCCTTTTGCCATGGTGTTCTTCGGAAGGCACCATCCCGGCATTCTCAGAGGGGCGTATAGGCGAGCTCGTGTGGTCGATCGTGTGCTGCGGCGATGAACCGGGGCAAAGAGCGCATCTTCCGCGTGACCGCCCTCAACAAGGAAACCGCGCCTGCGGCTTGCGGCGCCGCGGCGGCTGCTCTTGTGATGGCTGCCAAGGAACGGCCACCCTCAGATCACGGGGCGCGGCCCCACGGGAGGACTGCACCCTCCCGTGCCCGAGGAACCCACGCGCCGCCGCGCTGGCCGCACCGGCTGCGTGGTGTTCCTTCTCTGTTTTTCTCCCGGGTGGGCGTAGCCCGGCGGTGAACATCACGGCGAGCCGATCTAGGTGCTCAAATAAACGGTCCACACTCGTCGAGTCGCGAAGGCATCTCGAGGTGGGCGCGGCGGGCGATGGAGCGGCGGCTGTTGGTGGAGAGGGCGCTAGAAGATGCGGATGTGGGAGAGATGGCGGCGGCGGCGGAGAGGGGTGCGGCGTGGTGGATGGAGATGGGATCGCGCTGGAGGGGCGTGGCGGCGGCGATCGAACCCGGATAGCCGATACCGGGTGTCATGGACGTTGGGTCCATGGGGATAGTGTCTTCTCCCGTGAGGTTATACCCCTCTACCGCAGGCTTAGTTCTAGGGTAGCGACCCTAGGCGCTTGAGACATTGGGAGAGAGAGAGAGATTGGTTTGATAATTCATTGCTTACCTTTACCAAATAACGGAGTCTCTCTTATAGAGATGACCGCCTTGACCCCTAAGGAATATCCCCAACCGAATCAATCTATCTTATTCCTTTCCTAACTTATCTTTTTCCTAACTAATCCCACGCGGGTACTGTTCACGCGGGGTACTGTTCACACGCCACCAGAGGTGGGCCTAAGGGAGCGGCCGATTCGAGCGCTTTCCATGGGATCCAGGAGGACATAGTTGTAGTCTTAATTTATTTTATATTTTATTTCCAACTTTATTTCACGTTTTAGTCTTAAATAACAAAGGTAAGCCCGAGATGTAAAAGGCTTAACCTTAAGTCGATGTCGTACGTCTATGGCGGCTCGAGGGCGAGCCGATCCTCAAGGAGGGGAGATGTCATGGGCGTTCCAACAAAGCCGCTCCCTTAGGCCCGGCCGGTGGAATCGTGAAACAAGATGAACAAGCCCGCGTGGGATTAGTTAGGAAAGAGATAAGTTAGGAAAGGAATAAGATAGATTGATTCGTTAGATATTCCTTAGGGGTCAAGGCGCCTCATCTCTATAAGAGAGACTCCGTTATTTGGTAAAGGTAAGCAATGTCCGAGGTCACGCCTCATCTGCGAGGCACCCAATGACCGGGTCGGGTTTCTTTGCATCCTTCCGGCATCCGACATGACGACAAATCGGCGCTTTCCATGGGATCCGGGAGGGGACATAGTTGTAGTCTTAATTTATTTTTATATTTTATTTCCAACTTTATTTCACGTTTTAGTCTTAAATAACAAAGGTAAGCCGAGATGTAAAAAGGCTTAACCTTAAGTCGTGTCGTACGCCTATGGCGGCTCGAGGGCGGGCCGATCCTCAGGGAGGGGAGATGTCATGGGCGACCAAATGTGCCGCTCCCTTAGGCCCAAATTTTGGCGTGAAACATTACCAGCGTGAATCAGCACCGGCGTGGGATTAGTTAGGAAAGAGATAAGTTAGGAAAGGAATAAGATAGATTGATTCGGTTAGGATATTCCTTAGGGGTCAAGGCGATCATCTCTATAAGAGAGACTCAGGATTATTTGGTAAAGGTAAGCAATGAATTATCAAACCAATCTCTCTCTCTCCCAATGTCTCTCAAGCGCCTAGGGCTGCTACCCTAGAACTAAGCCTCCTCCCGCTTGGTAGAGGGTATAACCTCACCGGAGAAGACACTATCCCCATGGACCCAACGTCCATGACATAGATAGTTGGGGGTAATTAGGCCTTATGCTTTGCCTAGAGCTTGAGGCCTTATGCTTTGCCCGAGCTTAAGAGATTGAGGGGATTAGAAATGTTTCTTCATAATAGCGATTGCTTGCTTTCCATTGTGCCTCATGGGCTGAATATAAAGGGTACATAGGACTAACACCTCTTGTGCCTAGACAATATGGTACTATTCCTATAGATAAATAACTAAGAGAGACACTAATTAACACTAATGGGCTTAAGGCCCAACTAGGACACTTAGCCCCTACGGCGCCCCTTTATGCCCATGACATCTCCCGCCCTTGGAGACCCGGCTGGTCCTCGAGCCGGAGTCGACGCGAACTAGGGTGAAGCCTTTTACATCTCGGCTTCTCATTTTTATTGAAGACTAAAATACAAGTATATCCACCGGATCCCATGGGAAGAGCGCCCCGCCGGCTTCATGTAGCCGAAGGGTGGAGTGTGGCGGCCAGGCTCTTATCTTTTGGTGTGTCTAGCACCACGGCGAGCACAAGGATGAATGAGATAGTCCTTGATGCCCGATGGATGCTTTGATGCGAGGTCGCCTGCAGCTGGAAGCGCCCATACTTGGACCTCCACGCAATTGAAGCCGCAGGGCGTATCGGGCGAAGTCCGAGTGGATGAACACGCACGGCAGCGACGGCCGAGGAGCATGCGTATCTGCCCGCACCATGCGACGGGACAAGCATTCTCGCACTTCTTTGCTGGAGGCGCACTGTTGCTTGCTCCTTCGATGCTTTTGTGGCACGAGAAACTGCGCTTCGGCGGCGTGCTAAATCCCCGTGCGCGGCACGGAAGCGTCTGGCTGCGGCGTTCACGGTCCTCCTTCTCGAGACGCGCGCCCGAGGCGATCCGGTATGCGGTCATCTCGCAAAAGGCTGCCTTGCGGCGATTGTCGACGCCAAGGGACAGCCGATGGAGTGGCCGAGCGCAGAGTTGGTTTTGAAGCGCCCGCTGCGGGAGCTCGGTGTGGCGGCGCCATGCGGTATTCATCTTGCGTGACTTGGCGGAACCACTCGCGGGCATCGGCTTTCAAATTGCGGGGAAGCTAGCCATACCCGTTCTTCCACCATGATGCGCTCCGGGCGAGTAGAGCTTCGCGGTTGATGAAGGCCTCGGATCGAGAGGTGCCATCAAGCTGCGGGGAACTCCATCATGCACGGGCGTCGGCAGTCGGGTCGGCGCCTGCTGGCGGATGTCGGCCGGGGTGGCCGTGGTCGTCTCGGATCGCGGCGCCCCTCGGAGAGCAGCCGCGGCGTGCGTGTGGGGGGCTCGGTGGCGCCGGAGGAGGGACGGGCCGGCCGGCGGAAAGGATCAGCCAGCCTTGAGAGGCGTCGCCCGGCGGGCGGGAGGGGCGCGCGGACAGGCGCGAGTTGGCCTTTCCTTTCCTCTGGCGTCTTGGCGGTGCTCGTTGCCTTGCTTCCTGCGGGTGTGTGGGAGGCTAAGAACATGCGGGCAGGGTAGCGGCGTGTTAGGGATGGGGTGGCAGCTGGCTGGCGGCGCGCGGGATCGGCTGAATTTTTTTTTTTTTTTGTGAGAAGCGAGAAGGGGATCGCAGACGGCGGCGTGGATGGAGGATCGATGGCTTTAAGAAATAGGGATAGATAGTAAAAGGCCTTTATGCTTCTTCTAGAGCTTGAGGCCTTATGCTTTACCGAGCCAAGAGATTGAGGGGATTAGAAATGTTTCTTCATAACTCGATTGCTTGCTTTCCATTGTGCCCCATGGGCTGAATATAAAAGGGGTACATAGGACTAACACCTCTTGTGCCTAGACAATATGGTACTATTCCTATAGATAAATAACTAAGAGAGACACTAATTAACACTAATGGGCTTTAAGGCCCAACTAGGACACTTACAGCCCTCTACGGCCCCTCTTTATGCCCATGACATTCAGCTAGCATCGATCAGGTTGGTTTGCGGCACACTATTCAATTAAAATATTACATTTTCTTTATGCTTCTTCTAAGATCGAAATTAAGTGAATCTATTTTACTGGCTGAAGATATTACTAAACTTGTCCTATAGGAAGTTAGACTTGCAATGGGCTAGAGATCATGGTGAGTTCCCTGATGCCAATATACTGTTGCTGAATTGTTTCCTTGTTGATGACTTTCTTAGCTATCTTGTTTGATGCCCAACTGATTTTCATCTTCTATTATACTAGGCTAAATCAGGAACTTTGTTCGACAATATTCAGATACCTGACCATTTCTTTTTGTGCTCAGATCTGAATTTTTCATTTTCTATGATGTTAAGGCCCAATTCTTTTGTGCATAGATCAAAATTTTTTGTATGATCTGAATTTTAGTGCTCAGATTAGCTATTTAATTATGATTGTCTTTGGTGAACATACCGATGGACCCATCAAATTAAAGCTTAACCATTATGTATAAGCATAAATTTAAAAGAAACCATTCCACAAAAGCATCGGGACCCTTTTCTGCTATTTTTGTGATTCTATGCTCTGTTTATGTCAGAAGGGACAAATATCATTGACCTGATTTGTTGTGGGATGCAGCTTCCATGGGGAAGTCTCTCGAAGTGGATCAAGTGCGTGCTTTTGGGAAGAAGTCGCTCTTAAGCTGTCCGGATACACCAAGCCAAGGATTTATCGGGCGTTCTTCTTCTTCGGTAGTTTCAGAATGCTGTTGCAATTTGGTTGCTTGTCTTTTCCTTTTGCATATTTCAAAAGAGGACACATATCATATAGTTACTGCCAATATGATTTGAATGATTCAGGTATGACGGAGGAGCCCAGTATTCAGATGGTTTTTGGGTTACTCTTTGATGCATTAATACTGCCTAATACTGACCCTTATCCATGTGTTGGAGATAGTGTCTGTAGAAGGCATTCTCCTCATGTGTACGGATTCTTCGTAACAAACAGTTTGTCAGGTTAGCTGAATGCTAAGCGTTGCAGGAGCGATGAGGACGACCTGCCATTGTGCTTTGAGGGCGTCGGACAAGGCGCTGCAGGCCCGTTGTAATCTGCAATTGAACGCTTCTGTGTTTATGTAGTGTTTCTCTTTGCCCTTCAGGTTAGCCGCCTGCTGCACTTGATTGTACACAGCCTACTGCCACAAGTATTTCTGTAACGTCGGTCATCTTCTCGGTGTATACAATTGAAATGATTTGTTTTTGTGACAAAGGATGAATTGCTGCTATCTTGAAGTGTCTTTTTCTTGGTAGAGACCACGAGATGCCATGGTTCATGCTTGTTGTATATAATTGCGTCAACTTATTTGTAGTATGTGAGACATGATTTTATTATGCCTTCTTTATGATTGAATGTATGGATTATATTTATGATTATTTACAATTGTTAAACAAACTACGAAAAAAAAATTTCGTCGTCTGGTTGTTTTTAAAGTGCATCGCTTAAATGAGGCCGCCAAGCGGCACGGGCACCAGTAGGCTGCAGTGGGCCAAAGTTCTGGCCCGTCGATTCATTATAGGCTGGTCCGGCTAGGCAGGGGCGCAGCCTACGTACTACGGCAGCGGCAGTGCCGCTTTACCAATCCCATTATTACATATATCCACCCTCGCCGTCGACACCCCCCGAACCATACGGGCAGCGGCGGGCATCGAACAGACGAGGAGGAGGTCCGCAATAGGTGAGGTTAGTGCTTCGGTTTCCCCAATCAATCATGTGTGGCTGGTGATTCGTGTTTCCTCGGTACTCATCTTCCGCTGTAATCGTTTCATGGTCAGGTTTGTGGGCCGTGACTGACGACCTTCGCGCTTTGATCCTCAACGGTTCCACTTCCAGAGCTGATGGCAACCGAAGATTGCGACGAGCTGCCCATGTACATCGAGGAGGATGAAGAGGAGGCTGCAGCGGAGAAACAGAAGCGTCGGCAGCAGAGCCAGAAACCACCGTTTAAGGACCCGTGGGAGACCGCCACGCCGGAGGAAAAGGCGAGGAGGGAGTTCAATTTTGCCAAGATGGATTCGCTTTTACGAGTTTGACCCCAAGACGGGTTCCGGCGGCTACACCCAAGTTTGGTTTGTCAATTTCAGTAACTTCAACCTTGATGATGAAAGTAAACCCTCACTCTTGACCGTCATCCTTGTTTTTCTAATAATGTTCGTCTCAACTCGTATCGAATTGCACAATCTAGTACTGGGTATTTTTGTGGGCAAATCGGGTAAAGTTTTGGTGAAAAAAAAACAGAGGACGGATTTGCCAAATGGTGGGAAACTGCCACAGGCAAAATGGTGGGTCAGATTTTGCAGGTATTCAACCTGTGTAGTCTGTCTCACACAAGTCACTTCAATTCAATCTGTACTCCTAGAGGCAATGACAGCGTAGTGATTGTGATAATCACGATGCTAACATGTTTATACAGCTTAAAAAATCTCTATTAGTGTGGATGTGGACTACCATGTGTAATCTGGTTCCCCTTTAGTGTGGGATCAACTAAGGCTTGTTTGAGAAGTAAAGTAAAGAAATTGTTTAGATTCGTTCGGAATGAACATACAAGTAATTTTTACAAGCAGACATACTAATATTTATGATAAAGGATCCTATTGTATGGAGTAATATGTTTCACTGCCAAAAAAAAAAGATTTATATTTCTTGTTCGAGTATACCACTGAATTCAGGATGACACTTATGATGATATGCATACAAAGGCCTACCTTTTTATCTGTTCGTGTTCCTTTTTTTTGTTAATCATATGTAAAAAACTTTGCTGTATAGAATAGTAAATTATAAAAAGCACATGATATAGCATCTTGTAGAGCTTGTGAATGTTGTGATGTAATCATATGCATGAGACATACATGTTGTCACCCCTGTATGTTTTTATTTATAGAATAGTGACTTCCTTCCAGTCAGATTTATGTTGTTACGTAGGAGGACCAGGTAATGGGTTTGTTCATTGAGAATTTGTAAATGATTCTGTTTGTTGGGGATAGTTAAGGACTGTGAAAGCGCACTTCAAGAAAGAAAATTCTGGAACATATGATTCCATCTATGCTTAACTTTTATGGATTGAAAAAAATCTCTTGCACTAGTTCTTATACAGCCTGTTTGGTTACCTGCATTAACTCGATTTTTCAGTGCAGTCTGCCTGCGTTTGTTTACCCAGAAACCTCTGATGCAGACTTGCACAATGCTCAATTAGGAATGTAGCAATGGCTAGAAGGCCATATTTGGCTGCATTAGGGAATGTGGAATTGCACAAGCTGGTATGGCTAAGAAAAATGAAATATTTTTACCTCCCATTCCTCTGCTAGAAACATGAGGCCTATACTAGGACATGGAGGTGACTACATACAACACAATGTACCAAATATAGTTTTACGAAACATGTCTTGTGTGTGCAGGATATTTTCTGCTGATTCTTAGGGCCTATTTGATTGAGCTCCCCTGATTTTTGTGTGAAAGTGATTGTGTGACTGATGAAAAACATTCTTTAGGATAAACTTTATGAAATTATTCTCCATGGGAAGCAAATAAAGAGAAGCTACTTTTGCAGCTCCCAGCTCCTTTATTCATTTCAGATAATCATTTGGCTTTGATTAAAAATTCACTTCACATGATCAGCCTATGAAGCACTTCTCTGCAAAATATCATTTTGCAGAGTTCTCCACATTTTCCCACAGCCTTGGAAGTCTGTCAAACATGCACTAGGTGCAGGGTGCCTTCTGCCATGCCTTCCGTTTCTCATGTCATTTTAGCTTACCTGTGGTCTGAAATGCATGCTTTACCTTCTCATGTGCAGCACTTTGACTTTTATTCCTATTCCTATTAGGTTGATGTTAATTGACTTTTCATCATTTCACCGATTAGCTCTATGCAATGTATTGTTGTTTGGACAGAATCCTGACATGAGGCTATGAAAACATAAAACTTACTGGACCTTATAAAATTATCAGTATTTAATTTTGTACCATACTATTCTTCTCTTGTTGTAAAATAACCTTATTTTCTTTTCCTCAGCACAATATGGACCCGATGCGCTTTTACAGATTCACTTATCACAGATGATGACGAGTTGATCGACTCTTTTTAAATGTTCTTTATCTGAAGATAAGGTCTTCAGATGTTGGTTACCCTATCAATGTGTATGGGACTGTGATAGTGAGAGATCGTTTGGATATGAAATGCAACTACATCTTTCAGCGCAACAGGAACAATTGTCAACTTGTTGAGTCAGAGGTATTTTAAAAGAACTTTAAAGAATGTAGTTGTGAAGCTATACTTTCCTCCTCTTTTTTTGGTTTATTAGGCGAATGATTGTTTTATCAGTCTTTAATACTACAACTCTACTATTGAAAGACTGTAACATTTTATGAACTTGCTAGGGTGAATCTCTGATTCTGACTGGGCCCACCAGAGGCATTGTGTTTGCCTGTGATGCTTATTTTGAGTTCAATCTGAAGATCAAGCAGGATAGAGAGAGCGAGGACAGACAATTTTGCAAAATGTTGATTGACGTGGATACTGCAAGAGGAATTAACTACAAGGTTAAAACGTTAACAACAGCTAGCTGGCTCAGCGAGGTGGATCTGATGCTTTCATATGTGAAGAAAGCATTAGAGGGTACCATCGAGATAAGAATACTGTCAGGGTCTAGTTCTTTTCATGGAAGAGTATCAGTTTGCACCACTGATGTTCCAAGTCATATTCTGCTATATGACAGTGATGTTCATGATGCAAATACCACGGGTAATGACAGAGTTCTCAAGCTGCTGCGTCGTGTTGTTACAGTCTCCGTAGATCAGAGGTTAATATTCAATATGTATCCCCGCAGTGGTGATTGGAATTCTAAGATGTTTAAATTCACTCCACTAACTCGAGGCACAAACAATGTTGAGATTACTTGTGGTGGCCACACGATGCAAGTTACAGTTGCTTGGTCAATCTTGTCAGATAGAAGATGATCTCTAGTGAGAAGAGGACTATTATATGAATTCATTCACTTGTTATATGCATGTATATTAGTTAATTTTAAACTCCGGTTTGTATTAGTACCCACATTCTAAGAAGGTGGATTATATTGATGAAGTGGTGCTAATTTACTTGCTTTCAGTACCAGATGTCTAGGACGAAGGTGGTGCAGGCAGGCTCTTCCTTTCAGTTCATCCTTATCCTTAACGCAAGCGCGGACAAGAAACAGAAACAGTTGGGCCATGGCCCATTGGGCACGTACAGGTACAGCCCAGTCCAACCAAAAGAATCGGGTCCATTTTGCCATTTCTCGGCACCGGCTGACAAAAGTCGCACAGAAACTTGCTGCTGGTCGTTCGTTTGACGCGCGCTGGTGATGATGGAGTTTTTTGACAAGAGGTGACGATGGAGTTGCCCACACGCCACACGCCCACACCAGCGGCACCATCAGCATTCAAGAGCTGGCGACAGGGCTAAAGCCAAAAATATGGATATAGCTGAAGGAAAAATGCGTCGGTCGATTTCGGCGTCCTCGGGTGGAAAATACGGTGTGCAGTGGAACCACGGTCAATCTCCAACTCGCTGTCGCAGACGGCCGTTTGACGCGGCTGCTGGTTGCCCTGCGCTGCCGCCCCCTATCCCTGTGCATGTCTCCACACGAGAACCCCCACGCCGTTGAAGCGTTCCAAACGAAGCGCAGTGGCCGTTCCGGCGTACCGAGTCCACAGTCACGTCTAGCGTGCCTCGTCAGATGCTTCCGGTTCCAGTCATGCCCAACACGCGAATCGGGCAATCGGCGGCTGGATCACGCGGGCTCAACGACGGGCGGCTTTGAGTCTTTGACCGCTGCTTTCAGGGACAAAGTCGCGGCAGAAAACGCTTGAATTCTGTTGGGAATCCAGCGTGGAACGTGTGATTAGTTCGTTGGCGAGTTTGGAAAGGCAAATTGGAAACTGATCGGCTAGTCCAACTGCTTGCACATGACACGGGACACATCGTTTTGCTTACTCAGCCACGTTGCTTACCTTCCGTGTTTCTAATCTTTCTGGGTCTAGTAGTAGATAGATAGGAAAAAGAAAAAACAGGATATATATGCCCGGGAAATCAGTCTCACACCGTTGGAATAATAATCTTTTGTGCGCCATCACTGATCACTCTCAGCTGAGCTTTCAAGTTTCAACCTTTCCGTCGAGATATTTGGAAACGTCGCCCTTTCATTTTCTTCTTCTGG
Source organism: Hyparrhenia diplandra (assembly GCA_015847255.1). NCBI lineage: Eukaryota > Viridiplantae > Streptophyta > Magnoliopsida > Poales > Poaceae > Hyparrhenia > Hyparrhenia diplandra. Next base: position 118,434 of record JADLZK010001164.1, on the reverse strand, counting down.
ATTCAGATTACACGGTTGACGTTGACGATTATACGACTTTATTAAAATCCACATAGAATTTTGAGACTTTTCGAATGTGCCGTTCTTGTAACAAGTTTCAAATACATGTGTATGTGTACTTTTGTAAATTTTTCATGACTACTTTGGACAACGAAAATCCAAATATTGCCTCCCAAAATCAGTTTTAAGCCGGTATTATAACTTTCGGATCTTTCACATGCCAAGGTCACACTGTGCGATAGCTAGTCTGCTAGCTTTTCAATTTCATTGCAATGCGATAAACTATCTACGGTTCCACTTATTCCTTCCACATGACTCCGATCCATATGTGAAATCATCGTCCTCTTTTATAATCAAAACTTTCAAATACTTGTGTCGTCATGAAAGAGTATTGTAGACAGCAGTGTAAATGTACTGTAAATGCATTCAATTGGTGTGTAAAGATGCAAACAAGATCATGTCAGCACAGCAAAGAATAAGCGGAAAGAGAAGGATAAATGGTCCTCTTTTAATAGCATATTCCAATTCTGTATACGTAATAATTGTCGATAAAAGCCTTCAAATTCATTATCCATTTGAACCACGAGACATCTCTACACAAAACAAAAAAAAAGGAGAGGGAAAAGGGCCTCGGCACTGCGGCAGGGCAGTGAAAAACTGAAAGCCAGACACAGGCAGCAGACCGGGAGCGGAGGCGGAGCGGGGTTTGAATTGAATCCAGGCGAGCACCGGCGGCACCGTCACGTTGGCCGACGCCTCCATCCAAACTCGAAAAGCACCTGCCTTCCCCGTCTTTTCCTTCCTTCCTCCTCACCCACCACCACCATCTTCGTTTCCTCTCGATTGTTCCTTGCTTGCCTCTCCCTCCAGCCAGCCTCTTTCCTCCTCCCCCATACCCGCCGCGCCGAGTACCGCCACACCCCACGCTGCCGCCACGCCATCGTCATCCATCCGGGCGGCCGGGCCACCCGGCCAATCGCCATTTCGCTCGCTCCGCCCGCCTCGCTTTTCCCTTCCCCAACCACTCCCCCTCGACCCAAACCGATCCTATCGCACCGCAACCCGCCGGCGCCGCCCGAGATCCCGCTCCGCCCCCCACCAGGGTTCCGTCCCGTGTGATGCGCGGATCCGGCTGAGAGGCGAGCCATGCCGAGCGTCGGCGTGAAGATCTACAGCGTCTTCTTCAAGCTCTTCCTCCGCCACCGCCTCCAGTCGCTCTCCGCCGCCGCCGCCGCCAACGGCGGAGGGACCTCGACAGCAGCGCGGCCTTCGGGGTCTCCTGCCGCCCCGACGAGGCCACCGCGCCGCCCAACCCGGCCTTTTCCGCGTCCGCCGACGGCGTCGCGTCCAAGGACCTCCACATCGACCCCAACTCCTCCTCTCCGTCCGCATCTTCCTCCCCACGCCCCCACCGCCGTCCCCGCACGCGCACCTCCTCGCGCACACCAACTCGCGCCGCGCCAGCGATCCCACCCCGACCCCGACCGCGCCCTCCCCCGCCTCCAACGGCGCCGGCGCGCCGTACCGAGGGTACCTCCCGCACGCCGTCCCCGCGCCACGCGCCGCCGTGTCGGCGCGCCGGAGGCTGCCCATCGTCGTGCAGTTCCACGGCGGCGGCTTCGTCACCGGGAGCAACACCGCAGCCGCCAACGACGCCTTCTGCAGGAGGGTCGCCAAGCTCTGCGATGCCATTGTCGTCGCCGTAGGCTACAGGCTTGCGCCAGAGAGCCGATACCCTGCCGCGTTCGAGGACGGGGTCAAGGTGCTCAAGTGGATCGCCAAAGCAGGCCAATCTAGCCATGATGACCAAGGTCGGGGGTGGTGTCGACACCTTCGGTGCATCCACTGTTGAGCCGTGGATTGCTGCACATGGTGATCCAGCCAGGTAAATCATCCTGTTTATAGCTGCATAAATGTGTGCTAAACTTTAATAATTAACTACGTAAGTAAATGTTACTGATCCTCCAGTTTATAGCTGCATAAATGTGTGCTAAACTTTACTAATTGATTGAGGCAAGACCATGAAATTGCAATGCTGAAATGACAATGAGCGCGGGATTCCAAGAATTTGTGTAAGAATCTTTTATTGCATTGCTTGAAGAAGTTGCATGTAAAATGGTTAAGTGGCCATTGATGCTTATTTGCCTGTTCAACAAACATGCTTGTGTCCCCTGAGAAGATTTAAATGTCTAATGCGTGATAGTTAAGCACTTAGGCTTGGTCAACGTGTCATGTGTGGTTATGCTATATCACACCGTTTGCATGCATTCTAGATGTTTTTTTTTGTGTGTGTGTGAACCCCCCCTGCATTCTAGCTGTTATTTTTTGCGTGAAGCGCTGGGATAAATAAGAGGCTTCTCCAAACTATGCAAGCATCAGTTAACTACTTAACCATGACTCGTTTTTTCAACAAAACGCCGTCACATGTATGATGTGAAAGCTTTGACATGTATTGAATAGATCACTGGGACTTTCGCAGAATTAAGTCTTGTCTCCATGTAATTAGAATTGGAGAAGATTGTGCTGTATGTTTCCTGTGATTTAATTTAGTCGCATCCATCATGGAAATGGAATCCTCCTGAATTACTGGAATGGATGGTGACACATTGTTGGCTCTATACTACAACTCTGTTTGCTTAACACAGTAGTATATATGGGAGCTTCACTTGAGCAAATCCCTTAAATTTTGCTTTCTCTGGATCAATGAGTTACTGTTTTCCTATTTCCACTCTTGTGGCTCTCTTGGTTGTTCAAATTAACGCTTATGTCGTTGCTAGCTACTTTAAACAGTCAGCTGTTGAAATTCCTTTTTGTGCTAACTGTTGTATATTGGTATTACTGGAATTTGACTGTATCATGTGTTCCTTGTTGCAGATGTGTTCTGCTTGGTGCAAGCTGTGGTGCAAATATCGCTGATTATGTCACTCGGAAGGTGATTGAAGATGGGAAACCATTTGACCCAGTTAAGGTTGTTGCACAAGTTCTGATGTATCCCTTTTTCATAGGGAGTGTTCCGACACACTCAGAAATAAGGCTTGCAAACTCATACTTCTATGACAAGCCCACATGTTTACTTGCTTGGAGATTATTTTTGTCTGAGAAAGAGTTCAACCTAGACCACCCTGCTGCCAATCCTCTGGCACCTGGCAGAGGAGGGCCCCCACTGAAGTGCATGCCGCCAACCTTGACAGTTATTGCCGAACATGACTGGATGAGGGATCGAGCAATTGCTTACTCTGAGGAACCATGAAAGTTAATGTTGACTCACGGTTCTTGACTACAAGGATACAGTTCATGAGTTTGCAACCCTGGATGTGTTCCTAAAAACACCACAGGCCCAGGCCTGTGCTGAGGACATTGCCATATGGATGAAGAAATATATCTCTCTCCCGGTCACGAGTTCTCATATTAGTTGTAGCAAAGATCAAGCATTGTGAAATAGACCCTTTACAGGGAAGAGTCAATGTGTTCTTTTCAACTGGTGGAAAGAGGGATGTTGGATTACAGTCGGGTAACCAGTTAGCTTAATGTGAGTACTGAGTCCTTCAGTGATTTTTGTGGAAGAATGTAGTGCGCAAAGTTGTAGACTGTAATCAAAGAATACTCTTCCCTTGTAGAGCTCAATTCTTTCATTCCTTTTGTACCCTTTGTGTATTATGGAATTACTGGTGCTTGAGGTTACCATTTTTTGAGAAGAAATATCAATCTCAGTGGTCACAGTTGTGAAGCACTGAGCTCCACACAACACCGGATCGTTCGTATTGTTCCGTGTAGCGTATATCAGCATGCATCCTTTTTTGTTGAATTCTGCATTTTGTGTTTGCATCAGAATTTATTACGGTAGTGCCTATATCGGTGTGCACCAAATTTTGTAATTATTTCAAGGCTTAAATGTTTATTAGTGAAAGTAGTTTTTGTGTGTATGCCAAGTTTTCATCCAGTTATCAACCTTAATTTTCAGTCGTCCTAAAGCAAAACTTGTAAAAGACGTGCTTCGTGCTTACACCAACAGACTTGAAGTTCAAGTTCTTATTTCTAATAACTTCCTGTACAATCTTGCTTAATTCACTTTCTCCACCAAAAAAACAAAAGAGGAAAAAAAAAGCTTGAAAGTACGGTAAGGTTAGAATCTAGGGACATCTTTTGTATTAACTAAAGGTCAAACAAATGATGTCCGAAATCAGAATGGCACAAAGATAAGGCTTGTCAATCTTGTGAAAAAAAGAACTCACGACAATCAGCTGACCTTAGCTACATTCAAAAAAGAACAAAGAAAGAAAAAAAAAAAAACTCTAATGGTTACATCATAAATGGTCCCTCACAAACTATTCCTTGTTCTGCTCTGAATAAAAGGTTGGATTGATGGTTCTCTTCCTAGGTAGTCAGTTATTATCTCCAGGGGATCTTTTGAGCCTCCTGGAGCCAACACCTGCAGTGATGTAAGCATTATGTAACAATTCACATGAGCATGCAAGGAAGGCATTAGCAGTTACCTTATTTCTGAACCGCAATCCAGCATGCTGATTGAGTAAGTCGTCTTTAAATTTTGATACAAAAAGATCGGCAGCAAACACCTGCATAGTTCACATAAAATGTTTGTCTACTCTCTCCAAATATATGATATAAGTAATATGGCTTAGGAGTTGTATTGCTCAAACCTCACTCCATATGTAACTGTAGCACACAGCATCATAGCCAAAAAGCAATACGAGGAAAGCATGAAGCTGGACTGGTCCCTTCCAATAAAGGTATACCCAACATTACCTGGAAAAGGGACATTTTCCTTAAATTGGTCATCATAAGTACTCCATCTATCCCAAATTATGGGATATTTTGCATTTTTCTAGATACATAGTTCTTACTGTGCACCTCAACATACGCTATGTCTAGTCTAGATACATAGAAAAACAAAATGATCTATAATTTGTGACAGAGGGAGTACTATAGACACTAAAGCAGACATTTCAAGTGTACCTTGGGGTGAAGATCCTTGATTAAGTCATCAATGTCCACATTCTCACTTGAATGTATTATCTGATCAACAAGGCCTAGTAAAAGTGAAAACCATACATAAGTTACCACGTTGAATTCAAATTTCCTACTAATTAATAAAACTGAGCTAACAATAGGATACAATAAAATTGCCCATAATTGACAAGTACCAACCAGGTTAGTTTTGCTGGACAAATTAACAGTGTATCAGCAGGAACTTAATAGAGAGCAGATGGAAAAAGGGAGAGTAATTTGTGTCACCAATATCTACTAGCATAACAGTAAGTGGACAGATAATTAGTGCATACATTTTTTTACTGAAGAGGATTAAGTGACGGGGACATGAAAGCCAGCCAAATGGAGGTGGCTGGTGTCAGTCAAACTGTATTAGGACCGCAACCTCATTATATTTTATTGGAGTTTCAGAGCTAGATAACATTTTAGGAACAATACTCTCACTTCATTTCATTTGGAAGATAGCTAAATGACTCACACAAAAGGATCTCTTGTTTCATTTTTCAGGCCAGCAAATAAATCACGCCTTCTTTTCAGAGATTGGCAAGCTTCACTGGTTATGGATTTCGTAATATCCTACAATGAAAAAAAAAAAAAGGAGAGAGAAATTTTAGCACTGATTTAAACAAGTCTTAGAGGGCTCATAAGAATTTAACAAAGTATCAGATAATTATGACAATGCAGCAATGCCATGTTTTTTGTGTCATTAAATTCATTCTATGCAATAACAAAAGCGTTGGTTGGTCTCTGGATAATATCCTGATTACTCAGTAACCAAGGATTCTTCATCCATGCAAGGTGTTAAATATTGTTTTTATTAATGAAACTGGTTCCATCTTCTAGACTAACCAGACATTATTTGTCAGGTTCCTTACATCTTTATTTTTTGTTTTTGAATATGCAAAGTTAGATAAAATTCCAACACATAAACATCATATACTAAATTTTGCACTACCTGATGGAAACCGACATCATTTTCAGAGAAATACTCTCATAGCACCTGAGATGACAAGGTTGCATTACATATCAGAAAGACAGACACACCAGATTCCAATGGATTAAACAAGTATTGGTAATTGGTAGTTTACTAAAGAAAAGAACTATGCTTACCAATTCTCGAGCAGCAGGCTTGGAATTTCAGCAAAGTCACCCTCCAGTCGAAGACTTGAAAATCTTGAAAAGGTGGATCTGTTGGATACATGATGGACCTGCAGGATAACAAAATCAGTGCATCTATTCATTTTAGTGTCAACAAATGCCCAGATATTGTCAGAATCCAATAGAGAAGGAAAGATATCAACACCACATGGCTAAATTCATGGAATAGCCTCACGACTTCAGGGAACCGCAGCAATGCTGAATTCCCATCAAACTCTTTTGGACACTGAGATAATACCACAGCAGCCGGAACCTGTCAGCAATCAGCCAATAATTACAGCATGAAATAATTAACCATTCAAGCAGGCTACAGAAGTACCTGCCAAAGATTATAGATATTGTGAGTTTGTGAGAGAACAAGTACTTTTGAACTTTTAACAATTTGATTGTATTAGATCACCTGTGAGACAGTATAGTTTAATTATTTGATCTACAGTGAATTCCAACAAGAAATTCATAATCTGATTGAACTATATAATATGCATGAGATTTTACCTTACGTGTACCATTAGAACACAAGCATCCATTCTGAAGTGTCACAACACAAGTGTGGGCATACTTTCCTTCCCTGTGAAGCAAAATAGGTGAGCTGATTAAGATAACTCTGTTTTTATGTGTACTGGTGTCTTTATGTGGTGTTCTTTAATGTGTTTTGCATCTGCATGTATTGAGGCTATTTTCTCTTTGCAAATGTTGGATTACCCATGTAAATTGTCAGTTATGATGAACAGGGCAAGAGAAAAGGCAGTGAGAGCAACTTGTAATGTATTTCTTGTATGAAAACCAATGGACTTGCAGCATTTCTATCCAATCAAACATGTTTTCATATCATGAAACCTTGAAATCATTCAAGCTTCGCTGTCATGCTTTCAGAACAAACCTGGCAAAGATATCGAGAAAAAAAGTAACCCAAAAGATCATTTGAACTTGCATCCCAAACAGAAAACATACGAACTGTATCATGCCAAACATCAACATCCTTAATTTCGTCGAATCGTAGTGCTTCATGAGAGGAAAACAAAGGAGTTAGCAGAAAATATATATGTGCTCGTACCTTATAAAATAGAGGTTGCTATTGCATCAGTTAATGGCTAACATTTTACCAAATAGATCCTGAAACATCTTCAACATTCCAGATATGACCAGGGTAACAGGGAAGTATTGTTTAATTTCACCGATGTCAAGATCGACCTTTGAATTCTTCAGCTCTTTTGATGTAGTACAACAAATCTTCCATTCCGAACTGAGCATTTCCTTCCTCCTTGATCTGAAATCAGAAAATTGATAGCAATAATTTGATTAGTAATGAAAGAGTTTGATAGATGAAAAAATTAACAGAGCAGAAAGGAGCTTTCTTAAAACCTTAAGGTCTTTGAGTATGCTTAGCTCTCTATTAGCTGCATCACTTAATTGTTCTGACATCTCTTCCAAAAACTCTAAGACCTGCAGGAGAAAACACTTCGACATCTATCATTTTCCTAGTGTGAAAGTGAGCATGAAACAACATTTAGCCAGCAAGCTGACTAGACTAGGTTTTTTTTTTTACCAAGTTTGATATTGAAAAACACATTTAATCAAGCAGATTTGGCTAAAAAAGAAGGAATCCAGTAGATTTCCTGGCAGAAAGCACAAACCTTCCTTGAAGTTCTTGGCATTCTGGGCTCAATAGCAAAATCAGCATAGTTGGTGTACCCCAGCAATCTAGCAAACTTGTGTCTTAGCTGAACCTGAATAAACATAGAAGATGAAACTGCAACATGTCAGTTCCAGGGCTCCTGCCTACACTGAACCCTTGCAAAATAATCAAATGTAACAGATGCTATAAGATAAGGTGAAATCAGCGATAGAAAATGCAAATTACTATGAAGTTACAGTGCAGATGGGCATTTTTGATTACCAAATTTTCTAGGATGGCTAGATTATCCTTCCCACCCTTCTGTCCATAAGCAACAGCAATCTGCTTCCTGGTAGAGCCAACCTTGAAATGATGCAACTAGTTGAATCCGGTTCATACATAATTCGATTGCATAAATATAAATTGCAAATGGTCAACAGCATACTTTCTAGCATAAAGAAAATAATGAAAAAGAGAGTACCCCACAACATACATAATTAGGAAATGTGCAGTTGTGTGACAAAGCATAAGACAGGGAACTGACCTTGCAATGCTCAAGAATTGGAGTAACATGGTAACTGGTCAATGGAACCTTAAACTTTCCATCAGCCTTTTCCAGATCCTGAGTTGAAGAGTTTAAGTAAAAGAGGATTAGAAAGCAATAATATCATATTTTTCATTCACGAACTTCTGTTCAAGCACGAAGAGTATTGTACTTCTTCAAGGTATGCTTGATTCAAGCCTACGCTTTAGCTTACCTTTAGGAACTCAAAGGGCATTCCAGCTAGGTCATCCTCACCTAAAAGAAGGAATTTGCTGAAATCATTCAAATTTTGGAGATACTTCAGGTTTAATACATCTAAATGAGATTTCAATTTCTCCAGTTCTTTTCTCTCTTGCTTTGAGATAGTTTTACTCCATTACGCCGAACTCTTTCACCTGCTCAGCCATAATTAGACAATTAAGCAAAACAACACTAATTAGTCAAACCGATTTGCAAAACCGTCTTCATACGAATTGCAAATAATGCAATAGCAAGACACGTCACATATCTTTCAGTAAGTTTACGATCAATTAATCATATGTTTTACTTTCAGCTCTGATGCACCTTAATTAATTGAAAAAGTTCATACAAATCCTTTATGCTTACAAATAATTCAGAAATTCAAGTAAAAGAAGAATGGGACAGTGGGTACTGCAGACGCAAATATATGTCAGCGTAACAGATGAACTAGATAAGCATCTTACGAAAACCAGTCAGGAGCCAGATTATACCAACATGATGTATGTTCAGATCAAAATAAATAAGGATACACCAATTATAACAAAATGATATTCAGGGTTAAAGCGTTCACACCAAATCATCACATATAAACATTCAGTATAGAACATTGCGATTAATTTTACATGTAGCGAAAAGAATTCTGTACCAAGCACTGAAGAAATCTGGTTGCTTCAGGACCTATTCTCTCGCCTTTCACCATGAATGCTTTTATGACGCGATAAACATCTTCACGCTGCCTGGTCACCTTGCAGGAAATACATGTTCAGCAAATTGTTGCATTGGCTGGGATAGAAGAAAGGGAACCTCACATCCTATTAGTATTGTTATTCTCAAGAAATGACATATTAGATATTACTTCATAAACTTTACAGAACATGCATTACTTCATAGATTTTACAAAACAACATGATGGATGTGTCACTGTGATTATGTCACAGATGCTCACCAGACCGAGCAAATAGTATGAGTAAGAGTAACACAGATACTAAGCTACAAGTTATTTGCATAATTTTGTTTTGTACGTTACCAGTTCATGTTAGTTGACAATGGTACCAAATCCTACACTAATATCAGTTAGGGAACACACGTTATTATTACTACTAGATCCAAGTCAAAGATAAGAAATAAAGTGGCAACATTGCACCTGCACAGCATAAAGTGGGAATCCAATAGCTTCTCTGCTTCAGCACTGGCCTTGCGAACATCCTCAGATGGTGATACCATCCTGGGAAGAACACAAGCTTGAACCAGTGGGAATTGCAGCGCATCTAATTCTGCCAATGGTACAACAACATTTGCAAAAGTGACCTACAAAATACAACATGTGATCATTAGAAACTTCTCAAGAATTGAGGTCTGTATATGCTCATTGCAAATTGTATTCTTCTAAGAACCAGCATGCTGCAAACGTATGTATACTTCCCTACAACTATATGGTTGTCTGAATATTATAATTATAGAGACTATAGACCAAATCACAAGCCCAAAGCCCTGTATGGGTTCTATAAATGCCACATTCCACGAAACAGTGCAGTTAGTAAAATGAAGTGGCATAAGAGTTGCATACATACTTTATCTTGGGGCACCGCAGCCACTGAATCATAGGTTTCCTTTGACTTAGAGACGATACGGTCAGCTATTCTTTTAATCTCAGCTGCTGACAGGTTGACTTGAGCAGTAAACCCTGGAAGCTCTGCAACCACACAAAATTCAAAAGCACACATCGATAACTTTTCAAAATTCCATACCTAAGAGTTAGCATTCAGCTTTAATTGTAAAATTTCAAACAATAGACGCATGAATACAAAGTTCACGCGGCAAGTATATGTAGCGAAGCAATCGGACCGTGTTAAGCAAACACCAATCATTGTATCTACATGCTGCATTGGTACGAGATTGGACCAAAACACTGCACACAGTGCAAGCTTGTTCAAATTCAGAGCATCAGATGGGCTTTGAGTTCAAACGCGAAGACCGAGGGTTTTGCGGTGCTCACCTCGTCGCTTCCGCCGACGGTGGGCGGCGACGGCGGAGAAGGCGATGTTGAGACCGACGGCGACGAGCGCCGCCGCACCGGCGACGGCGATGACCCGGCGCTCTCGTCTCCTGGGCTCCATCCCGGGAGCCCCGATGGGTTCAGGGTTCTAGAAGGTTCTGGAGAAGGGGCCGGCCGCGGGCGGCGAGGAGGGGAGAAGGTTTCCGAGTGGCGGAGTGGGCGGCGAGAGAGACAAGCGAACGGTACCAGCGGCTGAGCCAGCGACTCAGCGAGCGGAGGTCACGAAGATATGTGAGATCTGGCCGGTGGTTTGCGCGTGGACGGCTGGATTTGGAGGGACTTTGTACGATAGCCGTTTTGGATTTGGATTTGGAGCGGAAGTCATTTCCCTTTCAACGAGAAACTAAACCATCCAAATCCTCCATCCAAAGAGGGGGAAATGAGAAATTATGAAACACCTTCTAATTAAATCTCATCTATTATATATAAATAACTCCCTCTATTCTAAATTGTAATTGTACGTTGTTTTGACTTTGCTAAATAATAGATATATTATTCTTTTTAGATTGATAGTTATATTATTCTACTTACATGCCTAATTAAGTGCCCAACTAAATCAAAGCACAACACTAGGCACAAAAACAACATAGTCAAGAAAATATAGCAACTTGATATTCCATCTGAAGTGGAGCATGGCATGTTTTGTTTACGATCGGGTCTCGACATTCCATTTGGAGTAGAATATTATAGGCATATTTGGTTTAACATCACCTGCTCTACAATAATTGTGGGCGCCACACTAAAAAAATGATGGTCGAATTAAGAGTACTAAACCAAACATTCCCTAACATCTATGACCATCACTTCAAATGTAGAATACGTGCTACCGAACCATTGACATGTCGGATTTTTTTATGAAATTTAGCCATTTTTTTTTAAAAAAATCAAATGTATCCCTGGTTTGAAAATATTTTGCATGGGGTATCCCTTTTGGTCGCCCGAATTTGTAGCGATTTTTTTTCTGTCGCGCCACCGCATGTAATGGCGCGGCCGGCATCCACGTTGGCGGGCGAGTTGACCCGATTCGGGCGTGGTGAGCATGGGGCCCGGCCGGTCGCGCCCGGGCATGCGGTAGCGACGAGCTGGGATCCCATCTTGGCGCGACAACCAAGTCCCTTTTCCTCATCTTCGGGCCCTTCTCCATCTTTGCATTCTTTAGCTGCTCTGCCGTATTCTCCTTGTGCGGTATAAATGCAAATGTCTTGTAGCCCAACCCTAAACCCACTAGCTAGCCCCATTCGGTCCCCATCCACCGCCCGAATCTCACATTAATCGCCCCTCTCATAGTGCGCATCTTTGCCTCTCTCTCTCCTCTACTCCATCAGGCGAGGGGACCGTGTTTGTAGGGGCCAGTACCGCGCTACTTCTTCCTTGGTCTTTGTGCCAAGGAAGCTAGAGCTACCTCTCTCCATCCGTCCGTCCATCGGGACAGCTGCAACTCAAAGCATGCATGTGGCCTTTTTGGATGGTCGTGCATGCATGCATGATTAGCTCCAATCCCTGTGTGTGTTTCCTCTCTTCCTTGAAACGCAAAGCCATGCACTTCACAAGATTAATCCTAGCTGATACTTTTTGGAATATCTTTGTAGAAAATGGTACTAATCTGCTTCACAGGATTATATCTATCGACAAAGTAGTGGATAACTACTAAACTCAGAGAAAGTAGTTGTAGAAAATGCCAAAAAGGTCCATCTTTTATTTCAGTTATATATAACCATTTTGCAAAATAATTTTTCATAATGAAGAATGCTTTTGTTGAAAACAGGTTAGTCGTAAATCAAGTTTTTTCTTGGTTGGTTTACTAGACCAGAACATTGCTAAATAGGTACTTGGTGGTAAACTTGTAGTCATCCTACGCTTTGTGTTGGTGAGTACAACACTGGTACCACTAGAGTCCCGTTGCTAGAGTAGTACTTGTTAACGTGACCTTTTAGTACTTGTTAACGTGATCAATTCTCAATAAGTTAAGCCATCAAAATATTTATATAGGAGTAAGCTATTAAAAATATATAATGGGTATAGCTTTCAGCATATGTTATTGCCATCCAAAGTAATTGTGAAAATATATAATGGGTGAAAGATAAAACCTGAAATATTTATATAGGAGTAAGCCATTAAAAAGGCATATTAGCGTGGCAATAATAAGCATTTAGAAATAAAAAAAGAAAAGAAGAAAAATGTCATTGGGCAGGTTTGAATGGGAAAAATACAATGCAGCAACATGGAAAAGGGGCCAGCAGTCAGCAGACGAGGAAAAAGACTTGGTAGTCGCGCCGCATGAGATCCCACTCCGGCGCGGTCGCGCCGCATGGGGAGCGACGTGGCGGCCCCATGCCCATGCCATGCCGTCAACCCCCGCCCGCCAACGTGGATGCACCGGTCGCGCCACATGCGGCGGCGCGACATGTGTAAAAAAATCGTGCCACCAAGGCCGACGCGACCAAAAGAATACCCCATTCAATTTTTTCAAACCGTAGATACATTTAAATTTTTTTTAAAAAAATGGGTAAATTTCATGAAAAATCCTGTCATGTCAAAGTAGCGTAACAAGAGACAATATAATAAAATTTTGTAGACTATGAAATCTAATAAGAAGATAATATCCCATACCTCTAAAGTGCAGGTTGCTTTTCATGGATATGTATCTATATTCTCATGTGCTCCTCCAACATAAAAAGAGATCCACGGTTCATTGGATATGTAAACCACACTGTTTTACATTGTAACTCTCTCTCTCTCTCTCTTTTGCACACAGTTTGTTTAACCTTACACTTCATGAGGACAAGTCATTGCATCATATAATAATTTATAATTTTTATAGAATTTTCATGCACTTTTACGTATATCTTTGTGTGAACAGGACACTACACTAGCACACTGCAGTTTTTCCATGACGCCACGCCCTAAAAATTTTCTTGGCGGCTGAGAACTACAAGAGCCAGTAAAGAGAAAAAGGTGGGTCCCGCTACAAATCCGCCACTAGAAAGTTCTCTTCATTGGCGGTTTTTTTAAATGACCGTCAGTAAAGCGTTATTTTTTTTTTCACTGGCGGGTGATGTAAAGTGCTAGCCAGTGTTGCCATCTATTTTCACATGCGGTCGTTTCTAGCTGGCCGACAGTAATAATTCAGAAGTTTTACGGGCGGATCTTATATCGTCTGCGCTGGTAATACGATGTTTCTACTGGCGGCCCCGCTAGACTATATCCGTGCAGCGCCAATTAAATTAATTACACCGATCGACACGCGCCAATCGATATAATATAGTCGTACGTCACACCCCACACACACAGGCAAACGCGAAATGGTGCGCGCGGCTGCAGAGGTAAATTAAAGAAGAGATCGAGATCGATGCAGATGCAGTTCAGAGGTAAAAAGCATTGCATGGGACCGTTTTTTTTCTGTTTAATTCTATAAATGAAGCCCAATAGAGCCCATTGGCCCATAAAAGCATTTGGCCCACGGTCTCTTTCCCTGCTTTTGCTTCCTCCCGCATTTTGGCTTCCTCTTCTTGCTCGAGTGTTGTTGCACTTATTTGAAAACTCAGCTTGCTGAATTCAAATGGGACATATATATAAAAGTGGACATTGACAACCTAAAGACTGAAATCAAGGATACGAAAAACGAGGTTAGGAACATAAAGAATGGAATTGGGGTGGACAACCAATTAATGTTTGTAATTAACTGGCATTGTCTTGAACAAAAAAATCATGTAATTTAGGTGTGACGCATGGCTAGCTAGTGTTAGTTTAGAGTTCAGTTAGATCGATCCTGGCCACTGTTAATTGCAGGTTCACCTCAAGTTCTAAATCATTCAATATACCTCCAGGATGTGTACCCTGTGCTATCAAGCATTTCACAAAAGTCCAGATTTGCTTTTGCTGAAATGCTATAGGCCATTTCATGTATTCAGCCAGGACACAAGTGAGATGATCTGATCAAGGTGCATTCGTTAAACTGCTCCGTCAGTCAAAGTATCTTTTTCAGCAGCGGTTTGTTTTACTTCACCGCCATTAAATACATATTAACGTAATCGGTTAAAAAGCCGCCTTGTGGAAAGGTGTATTAGCACGGGCCTTTAGCGCCGGCGGTTTGAACTTCCGCCACTAAATATGTCTCTATGACCGCCTCAGAAAACCTGCTCTGTTCTAGTGGGAGAACTAGGGGGGCTATAGGTAGCACAAGTACATGCTTGATGCTCTCGTAGACTCCTCCAAGTATGGTACTTCATGCTCTTTGTAGACTCCTCCAAGTATTGCTTTAACCGGCCCTTCAAGCTTCATCATCATCAATCATCCATTTTTCTAGACAGAAGGCTAAAAAGGTAGCGTTAGAACTGTCATCATCATTATCATAGGATCAATCAACTCAGGTCCAATTCTAGTGGTTTGACAGATCTTTAGCTGACAGAGTTCGAGAGAAAAAAAAATAGCATTGATATAGACCATAGGGACCTACCGGACTGGAGGATGTAACCTTATACACAGGTTTTCGACAACAATAACAGCTGAAGGCATAGTACTCTCAAGAAGATCAATAGGAACCTCAACTCTACTGCTCATGACTTAGCTAGGCATGCTTTTTCGTGAGTATGTAACAGCTCCTCAACTATGTAATTTAGCCTGCTCTTTCCACGGTGCCCGCTTCCTCAACTATGTAATTTAGCCTTGCTCTTTCCCACGGTGCCCGCTTCTAGGTGCACCTTACCAAAACCTCTCTCTCTCCTTTTGTCGGGTTTTTAGTAGCATCGTCTTCGCTAAGGGCTTTTCCCATTGCATGCTTTTGCTTTTAGCCCCTCGAAGTGCCATGTAGGATCGGATAAAAAAATAGGTCTTTCTATTCTTGTCATAGTGTGAACTTACAGGCTACATATGCTTAAGGAGAGAGAAGTTGGTCCATCTTTGAAAAAGAAGAGGAGAGAAAATAAAAGTGTGGCGTGATAAAAGCAAAAGGTCTATGTGCAAGCCACAAGTAATAATTTTTCGCATTGTGTAAATAGTAGTTTCAATATTTCTCATCTATGTGGATCATTTTATTTGTCACAAACCACTAACACTTGTAGCGCCCTTCACTGTGCTTGCCTCTAATATAATTTTTGTTATTATAAAAAAAATCACGCACTTCACCGACATGTGGGCCACCACCCGAACCTTATCCTCCCCGCGATTCGGCTCCCTTAAACCCCGCGACGCGACGGCCACCGGTCCGAGCTCCCAAAACCCAGCAAAAATGGCGACCACCCCGCCGCCCGCCGCTACCTTCCTCCACCATCACTTGCCCTTTCCCGGCCTCCGACCCAAGCCACTTCTCAGACCCCGTCTCCGCCGCCTTGCCGCGTCCATCAACCCCTCGCCCCCGACGAGACCCCGGCCGCGGACCCACCGGTCATCCCTCAATCAGCATCAAGAACACTGAGCCGAGGAGGTTGCCCGCCGCCGCAGTTGGGTGGAGCACGGATGGGCGCCGTGGGAGGAAATCATGACCCCGGAGGTCGCTTTTGCGCGCCACAGCCTCAACGAAGGCGAGGAGGTGCCGCTTCAGTCGCCCGAGTCCCTCGAGGCCTTCCGCTTGCTCACGCCTTCCTACCGGAAGAAGGTGGAGGCTGAGCCGGGATACCTGGAGCGCCTCTTCGCGACGCGCGACACGCCCGAGCCTCTCGAGACGACGTGGGCCGGTCGGCTCCCGCTGCGGCTTGTGCCGCCGCGGGACTGGCCACCGCCTGGCTGGGAGGTGGACCCGGACGAGCTGGCGTTCATAAGGGAGGCGCACAGGGAGGCCTCTGAGAGGCTGGACATGGAGGCGGCGGCCGCAGCAGGGGTGACCAACGTGGAGAAGCTGGAGGATGCGCCACAGGATCTGGCACTAGACAGGTACAAAATGTTCCTGAAGCAGTACAAGGAATGGGTGGAGGCAAACCGAGATAGGTTGGAGCAGGAGTCCTACCAGGTATAATCGAGTAACTACATTGATAAAATTGCGATGCTTAGTCCTTAATTCTAATGGGGAACATCCTTTTTATGATCATCTAGCAAATCATGAAGCTAGTTTTGGTTGCCATTTGTGTGCGTAATTGAATAGAATTACTTTGTGTCTGTATTGCCATCCCATTGAGTATTTATAGTGTTCCTCTGCGATAATGTAATGTTAAACCTGGGCTATTTTCCATTGTGCAGTTTGATCAGGATTACTTCCTGGCAGACGAAAAAGAGGTAAGGACTACAGTGAAGATATGGTAGGTTCAGCTCTTGAATGAGTCCCATACATTTTGTGATTTGTTTCTTTAAGGTACTGATGTATTATTTGCTCTGATGCAGCATGAACTTCCATTCTACTATCCTGGACAGGTTCTGTTGGAACATCTCTACTTCATCTTTTTTTTTTCTTAGCTAGCCCATTTCATTCTAAGTTCTAACCATTTTTCAAACGGCTTGATGCTCATGCAGATATGTTACGGGCAAGTAACAACTGTTCACCTCTATCAGGGAGCCTTTGTGAACATTGGTTGTGTCCATGAGGGTATGTACATTGAATTCTGCTGCATGACAATGAGCCTAATGTACTTAATTTATATATATGGTAATACTATAAATTGTGCCTTCCCATGCACATGTCTGAAATTTTGGTGTCATGTTTTCTTGTTACCAAAAGTAATTTCTGTTTTGTGTACTGGAAATTGCCACAGATTATTAAGCACGCTTGAAAACTAGCACAGAACATTCAACACATAATCTAGATCCAATCACCTTTCAGCAATAGACAAGCCTTGTAGGATAGTCCTCTGTCTTTTACCCTGGATTTTTAATTTAGCATAGTTTCTAAGACGTCATCTGCTATTTACCTTGTTGAAATTTACAACTTGTAACACTTTTAGGTGGGTGCCGATAAAAGGAAATGACTGGTACTGGATCCGACATCACATCAAGCCTGGCATGAAAGTCTATGTGGAGATTCTGGTAAGTGATCTTGAGAAATCCACGTTTACAGTGAGTGGTTTAAGGACATCTAGTTTTAGTATTATAAAGGAAATGCCTTTACATTGACTAAATTGCATGTTTTGTTCATTCTCTCATTTTTTTCAGAACATTGTGTACACATGGAAGTCTATGCATCTTAAGTAGATCGGCTTTAGTAATATCTATCAATTTCTGTGCAGGCCAAACGAGACCCTTACGCTTCCGCTTCCCACTTGAGATGAGATTTGTATATCCTAACATTGATCACCTAATGTGAGTACCACTATTGTCATTGCTTGTTCAGTTCTGGCAATATGAATATTTAATGCCAGTCGCCGTATCCGTGCTTCAGTTTATTCCAACCTGACTTATTGCTATTGCGCTATTTCCTTTCTGACTGCAGATTTAATAGATTCGACTTCCCACCAATATTTCACCGTAAGGAGGATACTAACCTAGAGCAGTTGTGGGTGCGGATAAAATTCTATTTGGTTCAGTTTTCTGCTATTTTATTAGATCTTATACTGGTGTGTGCATCTAACCTTTTGTAACTGACAGCGTGAAGCTGGACGGCCACCCATTCCTAGGAAAAAACCTTTGAAAGATATGGAAAAGGAACCTTTGGTATCAGACCATCCTTTTGTTGATACGGTATTCTCCATGAATCACAATCATATGCCTCATGCTTCGTATATACACTATTTTGCATCATGTTGTGGCTTTTGCATCTTTGTTTCTTGCATTCCAGTCAAATAGGTTTCTCAGGTAAGTTTTTCTTTTTTCTTTTTTTTTTTTTTTTTTGGGCAGCTTTGGGAATGGCATAACATAGAGCAGATGATTTTTAGACTATGAGGAACAAAATCCAGATAAATTCAAGGATACAACATATGAGTCCACAGTAGATGCATCCTCAATCGATGAAGAAAAGAGAGTTGAATACACTGAAGGATATTTCAAAGAAACACTGCTAAAAAAGAAAGTTGTGGTATGTAATCTTTATAGCTCCTGATTACCATCTTTGGATCTTTGCAGCTTGTTATCTGCAAGTGGATTATCCCCTAATGGCATCCTGTTCCGACCTCTTTTGTTAGAATATAAGCGTCAAAGAACTTGATCTGGATGCTGCTCGTGCTGAACGCCAGGTACATCTTTTTTACATACACTGACAATATTTCTTTAATCTTTCGCCATTCAATACTGAACTTTTGTCAGTGCAGCTAATAAAAAGCTGAAAAAGGAAGCCGAGGAAAGAGGTGAGGAATACAAAGTTGGAAAGCTCCGACGAAACAAAGAAATGGATGAGTATGATCTGATGCAGTGGCGTCGTTCATTTGAAGAGAGGGAAGCCCTTATCAGAGACATCTGCTGGTAAACCTATTACCTGTACAAATTCTACCGCACCTAGCGCACAGTTTGCTAACTCGTAAAGATTTGCAGTCGGAAAGCACTTGGCCTTCCTATCGAGGAGCCTGGGCGATATGACGTAGATGAGACGGAGGTCTATGGGAAGGATTACTATGACCCAGAAAAGCCAATGTACCGCTATGACTACTGGGCGAGCCCAAGAACACCGAAGACCAAGCTGGAGCGGGGCGTGGAGCGCCACAACCAACAGGTGGTCGGTGAAGCCAAGAAATGGTGTGAGATGTCATATGATGACTATGTCCGCAAGAAGCTGCGGCTAGAAGCAGCTGAAGCGAGGGAAAGGCAGAGGAAGGCGTCCGAGCCGCAGGAGGACGAGGAGTACGATGACGGCATGGACCTGGACTTGAAGAAGATGACCGATCCTCGCGCCCCGCACAACCGGTTTTACATAACGAAATGAAATGTTAGGCTTGCTTGCGACGGGTTAGGTGTAGTTGTTGGTTGCGCAAGAGATGTGAATATGTATTCTTGGTATCATTAGGCTGCTGGCTTGGGTGTTGGGTCGGCTCTGGTTGCAGCCAAAATCCTGATGACATATCACTAGAGCAGGAGTAGAAGCTGTAGATCATGCCTGGTCCCCTGTTCAAAGTTGTGATTTGACAATTTTGACCGTGATGTTCTTCTGATCAATGACAATTTCCACTGGTAAACGTTTAAAGCAATATTTCAGTCAGCTTGTCCAAGCGAAAACACACATAACTGAAAGATTTTTGGATGGTTTTGCAACTTGAGCTCCAGTGTTTGTTGGGACTGGATCTATGGCCGTTTGTTGAACAGAGCATAAAGCAAGGTCTAACATTTCTACTTGTCGACCTAACCACGCACTCGAAAAGTCGACCCCCGTTCCGAGTGTGCGACCTGATCAAACGCCGGGCGAGCGCTCTCACGTCGCGATTAGGATATCAATTCGTCTGGTTTATGCGTGAAGCTTTGTGTCTGTGCAACTATCATAGCGTTGCGTGGCAGCAAATGTCTTGTCCGCGCAAGATGATTGGCCCCGAGCACCACGTCCCTTTCCAATCAGCATCCCCTACCTACTGTATCGCATGCATGAATCAGGATCCAGTGGCATCTAATGGCCAGTTCAAAGATACTCCTACCCGGGATTTTTTTTTTTTTTTTTTTTTTTTTTTTTGAGATCTCAAGGTTTCCAACCTGCAACATGCCTGCTAGCCGCCAAAGCAGTGTCACCGTCTTTCCCAGTCACGACAGCCCGGCCGGATCTACCGGCCAGAATAAACGTACAGTACGCTAAACAATTTGGACCAATAGCTGAGGCTTGCCACGGTCCACGGCAGCTGAGCTCCGTGGTGGGCGGCTGGGCGCAAGCCGACCGATCGGCATATTCGCCAGCAGGCTTCCGTTTTGATGCCTCCCTCCCCTTCCCTTCCAATCCAATCAGCAGCTGAGCTCTCCCCGCGCCGAGAGGCCGCGCCGGGCGGCTAGTTGCTGCTCCTTCCCTCCCTCCAAGATCAGATCAGTAAACAAATCCGGGGCGTCCGCAATAAAATACGTACGGCAGCTTGTTGCCGTCGCCATTGGTGCGGTGCGTGCGAGCCCCGAGCCGTGCGACGCAGCGCAGGCAGGGACCAGGGAGAGAGAGAGAGAGAGAGAGACGAGAAGGAAGCGAAGCGAAAAGGAGGAGCGTTTTTAGCGAGCGCGGCCGCGGATCGCGGAGGCTGTATATATAGTTGGAGGGCGCGCGCTCCGGTCCGGTAACGTTGGCGGGGGCGCAGGCAGGCAGGATTAGGCAGGGAGGGCAGCGCCGCGCCGGCCGGACCGCCCGTCCAGGAGCCAGGGACGAATTTCGGTTTCGGCCATGGGGACGGTGGTGCTGACGACGCCTCCTCCTCGCCGCCGCCGCCCGGGGGATTCTCCTACCTCGCCGTCTTCCACAACTACCCCCTCGTCGCCGCCCTGCTCGGGTTCGCCATCGCGCAGTCCATCAAGTTCTTCGTCACATGGTACACGCCCGACCTCGCTCTTGTACCCAATTTTTCCCTTCTCTTCTCTCGCTGCCTTCACCCGCCTTTCGTCCCTTGTGTTTGGGTCTGGGATCGGGCGCGAGCGTGCTCGGATCCGCCTGCTGTTCCGACGGTCAAAGCTGCGTCCTCTTGACATTGGTCCGATTCCTGGACGTCTGAAACGAGCTTAGGAATTTGTTCCTCCTATTTTTTTTCTTTGCCTATATGCAGCTAGAGGAATGAATGATAGACTGGGAATGTAATAGCATCTTATATGCTGGATTTTCTTAACATTTCTCGCTGGTGAATTGAGCTGGAAGAAAATGGACTTGACCTTGATCTGGTCAATCTAGGGAGAATTGTGGGCCAGTGTATTTTTTATGAGGTGTCCTTTGGACAGGAATGCATTGATCATCGATGGAGTGCAGTTTGCTGGTTATTGAAACCACAATTGATCATTCATGGAGTGCAGTTTGCCGGTTATTGACGCCACATTTAATGAATTGATCTGTCCTGGCAACAGTATGATCAATTTATGTTCCTTTCAGAAAACCTTATAATTGTACCAGAAATATATACACGAAGAAACAGGTCGACACTTAAAAAACAAATTATCCACAGTGATTGTGGACCTTGAGTTTAATCATCTGATTTCCAGATAGATGGTCAAGGAACTCTTGCAACAGAGAAGCCAGGCAGGGGAGATGAACACAGAGAGTCCTTATTGTGTTTATATATGAGAATATCCTGTTTTGTTTGTCCTATAACAGCGCAGACAGGCATAGGATCCCAATGGGATCTTTATTTTGGGAAAAGAATGGTTATGCATCAATGTCTCTTGCTTATTTTCTCATATTTGAGTTTTGATGTAGATAGATACATCAGCATAAACTTTATGGAAGATCGGCAAGGTGTTTATACAGTTTCCCATGCTGCAGTAAGTTTGATTTGTTCTTGTTTTCAAACAAAGGTACAAGGAGAACAGATGGGATCCCAAGCAGCTTATTGGCTCTGGTGGCATGCCATCATCACATTCTGCCACGGTTACGGCACTAGCAGTAGCTATTGGATTCCAGGATGGCTTTAGCTGCTCCCTCTTTGCAACAGCAACTATATTTGCAAGTGTGGTAGGTTATCAGTTCTCCATCCCAACCCCATGTTTGAAGAGGCTTTACTTACTTCTTGAATCTTGGTTGAAGAAAAGTGATCATTTATATTATTGTTGCTTGGATGCAATTTTCAGTTTTGGGCTGGACGTTATTCTGTTACATGTGGGCATATTGTGCACACGTTATACTGACTTCCTTTTGGTTAATTCCAAATTTTGAGGTCTCACGAATTTACTTTGTGTGATTTGGCAGGTAATGTATGATGCTTCTGGTATCAGATTGCATGCTGGAAAGCAAGCAGCGGTATGTAAAAACTCTTTGCACGCCATCTGTATTGTTGGTTCAATAGCCCTTTCTATATCCTTACAACCTTGTGCTAGCTCTCTATGTATTATGATAACAATTTGTGCCGTGCTTATGTTGAACTTAATTTTGTTTTATCTAACTTTTAGGTATTGAATCAAATAGTTTGTGAACTTCCTTCTGAACATCCCTTGTCTGAATCAAGACCACTGCGAGAACTTTTAGGCCATACACCGACCCAGGTTTGTTCAAATGTCCTGTTTATTGTTTTCTCAAGAGAGTGCATTTTATTGTTGTTGGCAAAATGAAAGTGATGGCGTATTGGCACTATGTTAGTGAACCTCAAACTGGCCGAACCGACATTACAAGGCCCTCATTTTACTTGGCAACATATGTAGATATGCTTATCTACTAAAAACATCATGCAGCTTCGTCAGTGCCACTATCGTCTTGCGCGGCATACATTTATGAATTACCTTTTTTTAATATTTTTAATTTTTCTGATTTCTTGGGTGCCAAATTCGTCCCAGGTGATTGCTGGCGCATTGCTTGGGTGCACTATAGCCACAGCAGGACAATTATTCGTTTGAACTCCGAAGGTGCAGCAGAAATGTTGTAGCATTTGTATTGCAGGGACTTGAGAAGAAGTTTCTCTAGTGTTCTGCTATTTTAGGTATTGGTAAGATTTGCAACTTGGTGCTGTAGTGTTGTTGAATGTTGTAAGTTCTGATGGAACTTGATTATACGTCAAGGTGATGTTCACAGGATTGCTGTACAGAACATTTGTTTGATAATGTCATGGTTATGATTGATGAAATCTAAAATGTGATTAGAACACTGATTATTTGTGACCACTAATTTGGTGTCATCGTTCATTGACTCCCATGAGGGACTGATTTTTTCTTCAGTATTTATATTTAAAATCATACTGCATGTTGTACGGAACAAGGATTAATCTTACTCTAATTTACCATGAGCTGCTGATTTTTTTCTTCAGTATTTATATTTAAAATCGTACTGCATGTTGTACAAAAACAATGATTAATTTTTACTCTAGTTTCCATTATGCTTTGTGTAATTCTGAAGCAAACCCAGAATAACTGCACAGCTAAATGGTCTAGACTTTGGACAACACCAACATTTGACTATTAACATTTCTCATAGCAGATTGCCAGTAACATAATCAAAATAGAAGATGGGAGCTTTATCTCATAATTAAGCCTACTATATTTTCTACACCATTGCATACATACAGAAGATGAACTGTCTCGTGACCTTGGTCATGCTCTCTAGGTGATACTGATGCTTTTCTGTATGGGATTTCTGTCAGAGCCCTTCAGTATCTAATCTTGACACGGCTGGACATTTCCTTTGCCATCAGCAAGATCTGTTAGTTCTAATCTCGAGATGTTCACTGTGGGGCTGTGAAGCAAACTCTACGATATATTAAAGGGGCCATTGATCATGGCTTGAGGATTCGAAATTAAAGTTCAGTTCCTCTCTTAGGCGTGTTTTTACTGACTGTGTCGATGATGGTCTCTCCTGCCTCTTGGTATGTCATGCTGACAGCCTAGGCGCCACCAATTTGAGCTCTGGTTCTAGGGTGAAAATCTATCATGCGCATTCATGGCAATGGAGCAAATTCCAAATTGAGAGGACCATGCAAAATAATAAAAAAAAAGGAGATGGTTGATCAAACAAACACAAGGATAGCCTTTATACATTTCTTTTCGCACTAGATTACACTGGAAACTGTCGTATTTCATTATCACCCAAACCTAATAGAAGTTTCCTTATGTTCTATATAAAAAATGAAGTAAGAAATACTATAACAGCTGAACGTAGGGCTGCAATATTCTGCTTATGAAAAACGCGCTCTAAGCCGTGATCACAAAAAAAAATGTAGGGCTGCAAACAAAAAAAGGTCAAACAAATCTCAAAAAAAAAAAAAAAAAAAAAGTCAAACAAAACGCATTCCAAAATCCCAAGATTAACCCACTAATAGGTTAATGGGAATTCGGAAGTAACCAGAATGCATGTCTTGTATGCGGTGCTTCATCGAGTTTTCGAACTTGACGACTCCGTCTTGCACGTCGAACACCTGCAGGGTGTTGTTCCCGTCGCTCAGGAAGTAGACACGGTCCGGCAGCAGCCCATGCTCGCCGCCAGAACATGAGGCTCCGAAGTAGAATTCGGAGAGAAAAACGCGCGCCCGCCAAGATCACGCACGTTGCGCCACCGCTTGTTCAAGAAATCCATCTTGTGAACGCTGCATCTGTCGATGGCGTCTCCGCCGCCAGAGACGAGGAGCAGACGCACCATGTAGAGGTCGCAGCCAGATTCGACGAGGTATATCATGCCGGGATCGCTGCCGTCGGCCGTGACGGTGTCGTCGATCGTGACGGCGGCGAGCATCGGCTCAGGACAGCCGAAGTCGAGCACCCACAGCTCTGTTGCTAAGCAGTTGAAGTAGAACTTGCCCTGGCACGCCGCGATGGGCCAGATGACCTTCTTCTCGATCTCTGTTCTATCCGGGTACGGTAGCACTTGAGAACCTATGTCGTATTCGTACTTCTTCCAGAGATCGTCGGCGGGGCGGCAGTACCAGATGGTGGTGTTGTCGTGCCATGCTTCGACCAAGATCACAACGCACCCTGGAGCGTCTAGCTTGTCGGAGAGGAGGCAGTGGCTGTCCATGAGCACGACATCGTCGACGCCTCGCAGCGGTGGGAGCTGGACCTTGTCGTCGCTGCTCAAAGGGTTCCAGAGGAAGGTGGCCATGGTGTCGGGGTCACGAACTAGCAGCAATCCGTGCGCCGTCGGGCAGATGATCTTGTTCTTTAGAACCTCGTCCGCGTCGCCATGGACGATGCGCTTGTGCTCGGACATGCTGAATAGCACCGTTGAGCGATCGAGGTTGTGGAAGGCAATACACGGCAGGTCCAGCCTCGGCGACGTCATCCGCTGGGGCGCCTCCTGCATCGGCGTCATCTGGAGTTTCCTATGATCCGTATCTCTCCGCTACCTTCAGTCCCGGTCAAGATTTTTGGATCTTGTAATTATCTTGACTTGGCGCCTCTTCCACTAAATGGTATGAGACGACACCGTGTCTTCTTATGAGTTGGTATTCAAAAAGAGTCCTTGCCCAATGCGGTACTACGGTATATATGGCCAAAAAGCCCAATATGGCTACTTGGTTAGGACTTCGAGGATAGAGAAGTGACCTGGGCGCATCCGTTTTATTACTGGGTGCTCATGTCCGCGGGAGCCAGACCGACCACGCGATCAGAGAGCAGCTCGACATACAGCATTACCTTGTTTTTGACAATTTACATGAACAGTGCATGCTATATGCATGTGAAAATTATACACGTGTGATCACAAACCAATTCACACATACACACACAGCAGACAAGCTAAACGCCTAAACCCAACTCAATCACGAGATCGAAGATTCTGATGATCCATGAGTGGAGGAACACATGGAAGAGCTTCCAACAGGAGAGCAGACTTCCGGCGCGCCGTGAGTCCACACGATTCAGCCATGTCCATCTCACATGGGTCTGCTCCGCCAGGCAGCTTCCAGTCGAAGTGATACAGGAGGCTCGCGAGAGCGATCTCGATGCTGGCCACGGCAAACGTCATGCCCGGGCACATCCTCCGGCCGGCGCCGCCGGGGAGGAACCTGTAGTCGTCCACGGCGTTGAAATCTACAGCGCCACCGTCCTCGAACCTCTCGGGCCTGAACTCGTCGGCGTGAGGCCACGACCTCCTCGTCCCTGCCGATCGCCCACACGTTGACGAACACCGTGGTGCCCTGCGGCACGTGGAAGCCCAGGACCTCGGTGGACTCAGAGCACAGCCGTGGCACGATCAGCGGCACCGGAGGGTGCAGCCGGAGCGTCTCCTTGATCACCGTCTGCAGGTAGGGGAGCCGCCCCTGGATGTCTGCCTCTGCCACCCGTGTTTTGCCATGGAGGACTCGCCGGACTTCTGACTGAGCTCGCTGCATCACGCGTGGGCTCCTGACGAGCTCTGACATGGCCCAGATCGTCGTCGTCGCCGTAGTCTCCGAGCCGGCGGCGAAGAGATCCTGATGGCACGTACGCGTCAAAAATGAAATTTTGAATGCGTGCTGCATGCGTGAGATCGATGTGAGTGGGACTTACGTTCAAGACGCCGCTGAGAACTTCTGGTGTGAGGATGGTTCCCAGCCCGCCACCGCCGGCGCCGTCGCCATCCCTTTGAAGCCGTAGCAGGACGGCAAGAATATCCTCCCTACGTTCACGTCCAGCGCCGCCGCCTCCATTGTTGTTTGCATGGTGCTGGATGATGGCTTGCGTGATGTGGTGGATCCTGTGGTGCACCTCCGTGGCCGCGCGCAGGGAGCCGGCGCCGAGCGCCCGGGCGAGGCGCGACCCCGGGAAGAGGTCGATGAGGTTGAACCCGGCCTGGAGCTCCAGTCCCTTGTCAAGCTCCTCGATGAACTGCTCTCTCATCGGGCACGTGTCGCCGATGGCACACCTCATCAGGACGTCGTCAGGACCTTGATCCTATCGCTGACATTCACGACCTCCGCCGCCGCCGCCGCCGCGACGGACACGGCCCGGACAAGGCTCGCCGTCTCCTCCTCCTCGGATGGAGCGGAATGAGAGCACGCGCTTGGGCCCCAGCAGCTCGGTGGCGCAGAGCCGGCGCATCTCCTTCCAGTGCCGGCTGCCGTACGGCGCGAAGGAAATGTTCCGGCCGCCGTAGGTGAAGATGTCCATGGTCACGTAGAGCGGCCGGTTGGCGAACACGGCGTCGTGGGTCTTGAGGACCTCCTCGCCGCCTCAGGGGAGGAGACCACCACCGTGGGGATGTGTCCGAGGCGGAGCTGCATGACGGGGCCGTACCTCTGCGCCAGCGCCCGCATGGCGTGGTGCGGCAGCGCGCCGAGCAGGTAGTGAAGGTTCCCGATGACCGGCAGCGCCCATGGACCTGGCGGCAGGTTCAAGCCGCTGGACCTCAGCTTCTTGTGGAGCACCGTGACGACGACGAGGAGGATGGAGATGAAGGTGTAGTACACGGCGGGTGTGAACGCCATGGAAGCGTCACGTCGCAAGTGATTAGTGAAGCACCAAATGTGGACCTCAGTTTATGTGATCGAACACAGTGGATGGGTGATTGATTGGCTCCACAAATCAACCTGCCGGTAGTTAGACCTGTCAAAGTTTATGTTTATGTGATATAGACCTTTACTAATAATGAATTAAGGTACGAACAAACTAAGTAGTCCGAGATAATCTAAAGTCCAAACCCGATGACGGAGCCATTGTTCGGCCGGCTCTGCTGAAAACCATTTGTTATTGTGCAGGAAAGTTGACGCTGAAAAGGACAAAAAAAAAAAACTCAAGACCACGGCAGCAGCATCTACGACACTTGTTTGTTGGAGGATGCTTAGCTACGATTACTCGTAAGTTCAACATTCTTTGTTTTCTTATTAGCATGAAAAACTCCATTATTACTCCATGGAAAATTTTGGCAACCATGCATGTCAGTAATACAGTACTGTGGAAGAACAAGTACCCTGATTCAAACTCACCCAACTCGCAAGACATGGGCTGCAGCTGTCCTAGAGCAGTGGAGTTTCTAAATATCTACCGGAAGATAGTGAATTCTAAAGCAAAATTTTTCCCTTTTTAGGATCAGTGATGTTGGATTATTGGACTCTACTTCACTACTTTTGCTTATCAGCTTTCAGGAAAATTGGAGATATATAGTTTGTTGAGTATTGCCGTGCCAATTCAGGTCGTCGGCTACTGAAATTAGCTTTTTCATCGTTCATTGTCGTCCTTCCTTGAGCCAACAGCGCACGGTTAGTTGGACATACGAGAGTTGCGACCCACACCACACCAGAAGATACCTGGGGCGCCGAAGCCTGCAAAGAAGAGGCTGGGCGGCAGATAACCAAGCGGATAGAGTAGCAGCTGCTGGCAATTTGCCTGACAAACACCATGACACCAATGTGCAAGCTGCGTGCGTTCTTACCACTGCATCGAAAAAAAAAATCATCCACGAGAAGCAGGCACAAGCCATCGTCAACCGATGCTTCAATGAATAACTGAATGTTGCATGCGACAACTGAATTCGCACACCCTTCCAGAATCCCGAGTTAACACAATACTACGCTGCTTGTGCGCTAAAACATTGATATCTGCATGTGGCACAACTGAGTATTTCGATCCATTAATTAATATCCAGTCTCTGTTGCCAGTTGATTCACCTGCCACACTTAAATCTAACATTACACTGTTACAGGACAATCCATAGCACAGAAGTACTGATTCTAGTTCAGCTCCCAACATCCGCACAAAAATATTTGATGACACACTACTCTCCAGCAAAGTACTAGTGTTAAGCCGGTTTACTCCATTGTTGGACAGCGTCATCCTCTCAGGATAGCTCAGATATGACCCTCTCGCACTTTTCTTCCAAAATCTTCACGGCTTCTGTGAACAGCACCTCTGGGGGCAAAGCTCCAGTGGACTCGATAGTGACTAGCAAGGAAAACACAGTAGCCAACATGGAGAATTAGACTGTTGCAGTCGAAGTATAGTGCTATCGTATCAGAAAAACTTCCCTTGTGTGATACAGTTGTCCAGCTATGAAGGCGCAATAGTGAAGACATTTTGCGTAAGGAAAGATAATCGAATTCTTTACTACTTACATATGAAGTGGTCCCTGACACGCCGTAGTTGAACTTTATCCCCATTTGGTCCCGTCACACATTCTCTACAGAGTGTGCATGCCCTTGGGTTTGCAACAACCGCCTTCTTTCCACCTGTGTATACAATTTGGAAGAGTTAATGTGAATGGCATCGATCAT
This sequence comes from Hyparrhenia diplandra, assembly GCA_015847255.1. Taxonomy (NCBI): domain Eukaryota; kingdom Viridiplantae; phylum Streptophyta; class Magnoliopsida; order Poales; family Poaceae; genus Hyparrhenia; species Hyparrhenia diplandra. The sequence goes on along the minus strand of JADLZK010001164.1, from coordinate 89,194 downwards.
AAAAAGCTTGGAGTCTTGACTTATAGAATACTACAGTAGTTTGTGCAATGGACATCCAGGTCCGTGTTACGTAAAAGTTGCTTTTGATCGTAGTCCTTAGCTAGCATCAACCATGTTCGAATACAGTTTCCAGATGAGAGCTAAAAAAACTGGGATCATACATTTGTTCTAATTCTCCTTGGTTTTGTTGTTCAAACTTTCAGTTAATAACTATCAGAAATGTCAACTAAAACAGTTGTTGAAACCAGTTAAGAATTTCAAATGCTTCAAACAATCAATTTGCTCCAACAATCAATATATATATAATAATATAACATCTTGCCGACTGCTACCAAAGCTAAATACTGAGACTCCCTTGCTACCTCATGTTCAACCTCTTAAAAAGAAAGGGAAAGAGAGATTACCATTACCCAGGTCTTCAATGTCAAAAACATTAACTGGGCATTTCTTTACTAGCTCCTCCACATCATCACCTTCAATGTCTTTGAGAATAACAACCTACATGATAATATAGCAATATAGAATCAGGACACAAGCAATGGATATAGTTATTCACCATCTTAATGTGAATGCGCTTAGCGAAACAATTTTACCTCAGGGAGCATTCTGTACCAGGCTGTAGCAACTGGAGACCACTTGGCATGAACTTTCCCAACTCCCTTAACAGCATGTGCCTCGAGCTCAATAGCCTATAAAAGAACACATATTATATAATTACCCAATGGAAATGATTTGTTAGAGAGAGAAAAAAACTGGTATAATGGACAATTTATCTTTACAAATTTTAAATCAGGCAAGCACACAAAATCACACAATGAATTAAAATCACCAACATAGTTTATTTCTATGATATAAGGAAAAGCTGTTCGTGAAAAAGCTATTGGTTGCATACATTAAAACTCTGTATTTCCAGTGAACTCCATGTTTACCATGTGGACTCATTCACACAACAAAATATCTTAATAAAAAGTGCAAAAAGATGTATGTACACCTAATCATATCATAACAGTGCCAAAATAAACAAGTCATGCCGCTACCTGACCTGGCCCAAGCCTGGCAATAGTAATATCTTTAAACTTCACACCAAGAGGCTTTTCTAAGATCTCCTTTTTGGCTTTGACTGAAGGAAGTGAAAGTCTTCTGCTTGTCCCCAGACTGTGCAGGGACCGCCATGCTTAATTGGCTACCTTCTGGTAACCACTCTAGTTCACTAGATTTCACTGTCACAGACAACCAAGCAGTCAACACTTAAAAAAGTTACACTACTAGAAATTCTCAACCATCCTTCTCCAGAAATCTGGTTTATGCTGGTAATAAAAGAGAAATATAAGGAGGCAAAGGTTCATATTTCAACTACCACAGATATATATATTTTTTAAACTTTTAGCATCAATTTTTTAATGAACAAATGCATAAGATACCAACTTGAGGTATGTAACACCCATTAACAAGGAAACTACAAATGGGAAGTTTAACTTTTCGCTACAGTACACTCAGTAAATCGTTTATTAGATGTCACATCAGTCATAAGTGCAGACGAGCTTAAGTGTGGTTTCCAATTTGAACAATGAGATATTCTTCCAATAAGGCAACATGGGTCACGGAGTTTCATTTCGAAAGATGACAGGAATCTGCACTCAGCAGACATTGCAGGAAGATAAGGGATACCTGTAATTCGTTGAGAACCCTTTGGGCATGAAACACATGCAGTTTATAAACAATAGTGTTCCTTTCATTTGGGACATCATTTTCTGTGAAAAGAGAAAGGAACAATAAGATGGATCTTGTGTTAAGGTGAAGCTAGAGCATTTAAGTTACTTACCTGAGATATAATCAAAAAGCCTTGGATCTGCCTGAAGTGGAATAAGTCCTAGTCTATGTGAAAGAACCTCATCTCGCGATAACTGAGGTGTTGTCAACCATGAAGATTTTCTCAATTGCCATAGTAGGAACCTACCAGTTCAGAGGAAGTATTAAGCTAAGCAATTATTTATCCAGAACTCCACTACATATGAACTGCCAAACAAAGAAGACAGTTCTTGGTTATCTTAACACACACATGAAAACATGCAAATACCTCTGCGATGAGGATTCTCCGGAAAGCATTAGCTATTGATGCATCAATACCAATCATATCAAACTCCATATCATCTTCAGTGAGGCGATTTATTTCGATTTTGAAGTTCTTGCAAAACTTCTCCACTGACACACTATTATCAACTCCCACAGCAGCAAATGTACCCGAAAGTGTTGGAAACCTTGAGTCTTTTAAACATACAAGAGAAACATAAATTGTAATATATGAGCCCAATAATATAACCGAATGAAGTTCAATATCAATAAAGAGAAAATTCTTTTCGCAAAAATAATAAAGCGACAAAAATGTAAATAATGTCCGACGTGTATTCAAGCAACAAATTTCAACAACACACAAAACAAATCAAACTTAAAAAATCAGTAAGAATGAGATTATTTGCAGAGAATTTGTGTGTGTAGCAGCAAAGTCAACAGTGCACTTAACAAGATAGAGAAAAAAAAAAAACAGGTAATAAGTAATAGGTTCAATCCTTTATCAGAAGAAAAAAATAACACACAAACTTAATGGTGAAATATAAATTAACTTTCCGTGTTTGGTGAATTAGTCAATTAGGCGCATAATGCCAAAATATCTATGCATCTATGTGAAATCAAGTTACTATACAAGATAAACTTATGAGGACACTAAATGCATGCGGAAATCATTGAAGCATATCCAAAGCTAGTCATGAAGGTGATCATGAGCAACAAATGCAGAGACATGAAAGAAGGGTAGCATATAAATGTGTGTACATGAATGGGGGCATCAGCATTGCAGACAACACGTGTGCGCTGGAGCTCCAGGTGCTCTGGAAGCTTATATTCTTGTTGATTGGGCACATTATCCACCTCCTTCTTAGATTTAGTCCCCTTCTTTGGCATATTGTCTTTCTTTTGATGCTTCTTTGTTCACCCTTGTACTGCTGTTATGCCATGTTCCCAATGCAAGGAGACAATAGTCAGTGAAAATTTGTGCCTGAGCAGCACGGATAGGATACAGATACGGGTATTGGGACGATACAGATACACCCATATGGCATGGGCGGATCCAGCTGGATGCATGGGTATTCCCAGGAATACCCAAATTATTTCGAGAAAAAAATGAGTATATGTTAGATATATGAATACCCTCTCGCTCTCCGACGAGGTCGCCGCCGCCGATGCTGGCCAGCTGGTGCGGACTGTCGAGCGCCTGGCCAGTGAGTGCGGCCAGCTGGTGCGAGCGGACACGGCCGGCGCGGGCGGTAGCAGCGGCGGCCGAGCTGGGCGAGTGCGGCGGCGGTGGCTGCCGGCCAGCGGGCAAGGGAAGGGAAAGGAGAGGGTTGTTCCTGTGTTTTTGGGCTGTGTGGGCTGGAATGGGCTGCTCAAACTGGCCTGCTATAGGAATTTGATGAGGCTGTCGTCGGATCGACATCCATTGGCTGAGAAGGACCGACTGCACTGCGCCGTTGAACAGACCCGACTGCAGACGATTTCGTTCCGGAGGTGGAGGGCTTCGCCCCGAAACTCCGACGGTCAGACGAGTACGCGTGCCCGGGGAGGAATCCTTGGGGGAACGACGGCAGCGGTGGCAACAACACCTGACATTGGCAACATCGAGTAGTGGTGACAGACATGCTAGCCTTGGATAACCAGACACGACGACCTCCCATGAACTGATGGTGACATCTTCCGGTGCATCCAGGCCCACGTACGACCATCCAACGCCATCCAAGGAGAGGAATCCTTGGAGGGGAATGGCATCAGCGATGGAAACAATACTCGACATTTGATCTTTTGACACCATCTAGGAGGGCGTCGATTTGCTTAGAGACACCGAGGAGAACACTCATCAAAATGTCGGCAACACCCAAACGACCATGGACCAACTTTCGCAAGAGAGAACAACGACACGAGGAGAGGAAACAAAGGGAACACAACCCAAGGGCGCGACAGAACCTGGAATCCGTCCTCCAGGGTGGTGCCCTCACGAGGGACACAACGTCGCTGACGCCGCCACCACCGGCTCCAGATAACTAGAGCAAAGTTTTCATCCGGAGGAGAGGGACAACACATAGTCATAGCGTTGGGAGCCAGAAACATTGACGCCTCCAAGGAGGTAAACGACGCTTGCCACCATCAATCGCACAGGTGCAGAGCCGTGCATGGCTTTTGCCTAGGCTCCAGACTACATGCGATTTGGTAGTATGGTGCGGCCCAAGTTCACATCATCAACTTGACATGACAAGGTTCAGGCATAGACTGGTTCTGCGTCCAGCCGATCGAAACAGTTATACGCAAATGTAAGCCTAAAACGGTTCGTACGTGACAATGAAGCATTTCTCACATCCCACAAAGAGTAAGCATCATATAGTCGCATGCACAAAGAGTAAGGAGTACAAAAGTCATTCAACGTTGCTAACACTATGATGACGTGTAGCACCCTATTACTGAGTAATTCTAACATCCAACAGCTTCAAAGCTCAGCAGTCACCTTTGTATGCTTCTTTTGCCTTGTTCACCTCATAATACAAGAGATCTATTAAGTCATTTCCAAAGCGACGTGCCTCAAAAATTTCTTCAAATATTATTTTGCATGGAATTTTGGAGATCTTTCCCTTGTATAAATGCCCATCTTTCACCAACCTCGAATACGCATCTGAAAAAATCTGAAAGAAATAGAAATTGATATTTAATGAAAGCTATGTTCCTTCAAAAAGACATGTCAAAAGCCAAGAATGAATAAACAACGAAGTATCCATGCTATACCCTTTTAGCAGCAGTAAAATCCTCTTTAGGATAAAACATTAACTTCAGAGCACCAGCAAGTTTCACTAGACTCCAATCCTGAGTGTCAATGCCTGATATTTCCTTAAGATGCTTTCCAGCAGCTCTTAGGTTGTCAGAGTGTCTGTTTATGACACGATTACAACAATATATACCATAAGCAGCCTCGATAATATCTTGATTGACCTGTAATTAAAGAGCATTTCAACATCAAGATTAAAAATTGAAAACACTGAAAAATATTGAATCAAAATAGTTTAATCAGTTGAAATTGTGCACACAAATTTAACAATATACTAAGGTTAGAAATGATAAATACATTTTGAAGGAGGGGATGAGCTTACAATCTCTGGTTCGACTTCAAGGTGATAATATTTGAAGACCATTTTCAGTCCTTCACTCATTTGAAGACAATCCTCTCTAGCCAGCTTCATTTTTTCTTCAGGCACTAAGGGCCTGTTTGGTTCATACCCCCTGGTGAAACTTGCCTGGCCTGCCACCTTCCCCGGACCTTGCCTGTGATGCGTTTGGATCGAAACCTGGATACGTGCCTGTGCCAGGCATCGGCGGCCTCGCCAGGCGTAGGAAAACGAGCGCCTGGCGCTCCAGCTTGGTTGCCTGGGATTAATGCTAATTTGTAGATTTTTTTTCCTTCTGTTTCCTTGCTGGTTCTAGATAAAATTAAAGGGAAATTATAACAAAGCTTAATCAATTGGTTAGGATATTTTTTTCCTTAACAGATCAGTCCACGTAGCATCGGTTTCGATGGTGTGGCCCAACCGGGTTTTTCATTTTTATCCATTTCTTTTACTTATGTGTACGCATGGTTAGTATTTTGAAATTATTTATATTTTTCTTTATGTATATCATTTTAATTTAAAATGCTAGTATTTTGAAATTATTTATGTTTTTCTTTATGGATATAGGAATATTATTTTGAGCATTAAAAATAATAAAATAAATTGATATATTTTATTTTATTACCTTATGCTTACTCTTGTGTATATTTATGGCATTATTAATTAAGAAACAAAAATAATTACCTCTCTAGTAAACAAGAAAACATGTGCTCCCTATTCATTTAGCTTTCTCAAAGCCAGCCTCTAACCAAACAGACAATTCTCAACTTGCTTGGCCAGGCAGATTCCTTCAGTATTTCCGAGGCAACTTTCGAGCAACATTTTTGTCCGTGCAAGTCATCCAGGGCTTCCAACCAAACAGGCCCTAAATACTGCATGCAGTTCTTCAATCCCCACATTAACTCCATTACAGTATTATCAAACAGACAAGGTATTCCCTGAAGAAAGCCACGTCAAAATTAATTCTCCACATTAACTCGCTGCATCAAAATTAATGCTCAAATTATTCAAAATAAGCAAATTAACAAGAGGGTTAACACTAACCAGCTTGTCTTCAATGATTTTTTTATATTCAGGCTTTCCAACGGCTAGCTTTTGACCTGCAGGACAGGAGCGATGTTATCCCGAATCATTTTAGCAAGTTGTTCGTTAACACCAGTAACGGGGTTAATGGCAATGGTCTTGTTCTCAAAAGTTTGAAATGCCCTTGGCGAAGCAATCTAATACAAAATAAATAGTGAATCACAGATCGGTAGGTATATAAATATTTTTGTATATAAAGATATAAACACCAGTAGATATGAATGTCATATTCTCAAGAGAGTTAACAGAATTCATACTGTTTTCAAACACAACGAATATACATAAATATATAAAAACAATCAGAAAAGAGAAAGGCACTAACCAAATTTGCCACGTGACCAATAACGAAGTCTGCCCAGATATCCTGCATTGCATTTGGTCGGAGGAAAGTGACCCCATCATAAGAGAAAATTGCAAACCCAGATGGTGTCTCAAAAAGCACCAAAATAATTTCACTGTTGCCCAACTTAACACCTGCAAAAACAAAACGCAAACAAAATCATTAGGCACACATAAGTGGTCATTCGAGACTACCATTCAGATGATAAAGTCTGCAGTAATATTAGGCAAACATAAGCTGTGTTGGAGTTAACTCAACCCACGTGTGTTTGAATGGATTGAGGTGAAATGTAGTTTAAATTATAGTCTAATTCAACTCAACACATGCGCGAATCCAACCACGTCTAAACAAGCTCTAAGGTGCGTAGACTTACCTAGACCAGGAGTTGGATTATCTTGTAATCATAAGCTCTAAAGTCTGGTCGCGACATTGGATTATCTTGTAATCTTCGAAGGGTGCTTCCAGTAGTTAGGTTGTTTGCTTTTTGTGTTGTCCTCGCTTTTTTCTTTTTTTTCTCTTTACAAGCTGATGTCTGCTCGGCATCGAAGGCTTGTTTGTATTGGATTTGGTTTTCCTCCTCTTAATGAAATACGGGTGAATGGCCCGATCGCGAAAAAAGACTTACCTAGACCAGGAGGGAAGAAGTTACGCGCCGTGAAGAAGTTACACGCCGTCTGCGTCTTCTCCTGTTGCGTCGTCTCCGACGTCGTAGTCGCATCCCTCTTCAACGCCGCCATCTCCACTTCCATCACTGCCTCGGACACTGAGGGTCGCCAGCTCCGATCCTTGCAGGTGTCTCCGAGGACGTACGCGTGGGGCAACTAGCAGGCTTCGGCGGGCTTTCTCGGCCGGTGTGCGTGCGGCTTATATAGGCAGGTGGAGAGGACGCGCGCCCCAAAACGAACCGAGTCATACTCGGAGGAGAAAAAGAACTCGGAACGAACACAGCAGAAGACGTCACAGCGTCACCGTCAGGCGTGCCGCGTGACTGCGTGAGCGCCTTCGGCTTTGCTGGTGGCAACCACGCCGTGTGCGTGTCAGCACGGCGGGCAGCTGCACGGGGCGCACCGACTGCCGGAGCCGGCGGGTGAAGCCGTGGAGGCACCACGATTCGGCATATCCTCCGTTGCTCCGAGCAGGCAGGAAAGCAATCATGTACTCCCGCCACTTGCGCTACGTGACTTGCTACAATGATTCTAACATTTTTAAATGAAAAACAATAATTCTGAATTCATATTTGCTATACTCGTTGCAATTCCTCGCTTGGAGTTTACTGCGATTGAGATTTGCACCCGTTCCAGACCACCCTTGTTGGGGATCTGGTGGATGGGGAGATTGCGATGTCGTCGAGTCGACGCCGTTGGGCGAGTTGCTAGGTGAAGCGACCAAACCCGTGAACGGCGTCCAGGAGTCTGATGCTGGCCTCCTTGGATCTGGGGCGTCGCAGACGGACGCCGAGCTCTCTACGCCGGCCATGTCTGTTGATGACTTCATTGCGAAGTTCAAGAAGCCGTTGGATCCTCCGATCCTATCCACGCCCGTTCTTTGAGGCGGACGCGTCCGCGAGGGAGCTGGATGAACTCATTCCCAAGCGCGCGGCGGCTTGGCGGCGAAGAGTGCACATTGGGGGAGGCGAGGCCAGAGGCTCAGGGCGAGGAAGGTGATGTTGAAGAAGATGGGGATCCACGCCGAGGCGGAGCACCGGATGAGGTCTCCTTCGACGAACCGGTACGCCTTGATCGCCCAGACGCCGACGTCCAACAGGGGAGGCAATGGAGGTGTTCTTTTTCCGCGGAAGAAGCGGAGAGCTTCTCGAGTCCGGGCGGACGGCGCCCGAGCGAGAGAGGTCCTAGGTCGCAAATTGGTTATCCATGTAATCGTTAAATTTGGATCCAGTAGTTTAGGACTTTCTTCGGTTTTATTCTTTGGAGGCTGGCAGTGATGTCCACTCGGCATCACAGTTTAGTCTTTGTATTTGGATTTGGTTTTCCTTCCTCTTAATGAAATACGGGTGAATGGCCCGATCGAGAAAAAAAAAGTTTACTGCGATAGGCCTTCAGCATGTCCTGTTTTAGATGGTGACTCATATGCACATTTGATTCCTTGCTGCTTAAATTCTATTAATAGCTCTCTTCACGTGTTTTTATAGATTCTCTCCTGCATAGAACCTATTGAAAATCAGGAACAATGTCTTTTGACACCATTCAAAGACTTAACGAACCCAATTGATGACGGTAAATAATATAAGCATCATACAAATGCTTTTTACAATACAATGGAAATGGTGCTAATTAATTACCCATGTAACATAAGTCATCGATCCTAAGGAACGTAAAAATGCAAAGCACGACGTGCGTGCAGCTTTGAGTAAAGAACGGAATGAAAAAAAATTTATAACAAATATAAATAAAAGAAATCCAACGAGCGTGTATGCGTCTGACTCCCAAACAGCTCCGATCACAATTGGCCCATCATCATTGTGTACACGTATTGAAATTCTTGTTTCTTTGGCCTCCGATCTTCTAGAACCCTTGTCATGAATATTCGATCCAAAAAATCATTGAAACCTTTTAAGAGAGTGAGTCCGCCGATATTCAGTTTAACTGATGAAAACAGAGTTTTACCAAACAGAACTTAAATGTCATAGGAAAAACTAAGTACCATATCCGTCAGCCATAGATCAACAAGCATTCCGCAACAAAATGTACAATCGATGCTACTATTTCTTCCTGTGGTTACATGAAAAGAAGCATGCGGAGGTACAACCCCATCTGGCCAACCCGATCTTGCCTGAATATCTGGACAATCTGAAAACCGCCGCAGCATAGTGCATCATAGTATTACCCCGGGTCGAGTATTATACAAAATAAATCCCTAGATTTCCACGTCAGTATTTCAAAGCTTGGAGGTAACCATGGACACGGCCTGCTCTACAAGCTCCGCCGCAAGATCTTCCCAGCAGGCGATTTGGGAATTGCAGAAACAAAGGCCACTCGACGGACTTTCTTGTATGGTGCGACCTGTCACAAAATAAAATAAAACCAGGTCTCAATCTACAATCTACAATAACACATAGCCAAGAATATCTGCATAAAGGGAAGGACAGTGTCATGCTTCCATGGCTATTAGAAAATGGAAAGTTAGGTTGCTATCCATAGATATATACACCAATATGCTACATGACAACCAAACAGCATATCAATGTTACCTTTTGCATCAGAGCAAAGAATGTTAGGAATTATCTTTATAAGCAAAAGAACCAGAACTAATAACAAGACTGAAACGGTTTGTTTAGCAAGAACTTCAACTCAACTTGGTAACTTGCATAGTTTGTTTAGGAAAAGGTAGAACGACATCATTATATTAATAACTGGAGCAGAATGTAATCAAACGATAAGATACCTGTTTAGCCACAAAATCCATGACTTGTTGCTCGGTAAGGTTTGACCCTGGTTTCCTCACTACAAAAGCCATTGGTACTTGCCCGACATCTTCGTCTGGGTACCTGCATAGTGCATACGGAAGGAACAAGGAACATCTCAGATATTATCTTATGATGAAGGAAACTTATAGCAGTATTAGTTTGAATCAACGGCCCTTTACTCTCCCAGGTTTTCTACAAGGTACTTACGGGATAACTGCTGAGTCAATGATATCAGGATGAGAATTCAGGATATGCTCCAGTTCGGCTGGAGGTACCTGAAGCAAGATTTATGTCAGTACCACGCAAACACACACACAAAAAAACTTGTAAGATGAATTCTCTGATTTTAATGTTAATGCAGTTTTCAACTAGCTGTGCAGCACCTGATATCCCTTGTATTTTATCAACTCTTTCAACCGATCAACAATGTAGAGAAACCCATCCTCATTGAAGTAGCATAGGTCACCGGTTTTCAACCAGCCTTCTGAATCCACTGTTGCAGCAGTAGCCTCGGAGTCACCCACATAACCTGAAAAAATTCATCAATCATCATACTGCTCATGTAGTAGTGCCCCCAAAAAAGACATGTTCCAAGATTCAAGGGAAATAACTAAAATCCCAAAATTCTCTGGGAACATATTTTGCCTTGAAATGTGCCAATTCATTATGTTTTATGAAGTGTGAACAAATAAGAGTTCCCATGGATATCTGATTGTAGCAGTATCCTTAAGAAAAGGACTGCTACTAGCAAACCTTCGAATAATCCGATGAAGTCGGTTCATGGATTTGATCCAGACCAGATAACAGTGGCTAGCTAACATTCTAAACAGCTGCTACGTTGCATGAAAGCATAAGTAAGGTACTACTCTGTTTTCAGATATAAAACACCGTGTGGTACACATGGGCACATGGTTTGCTGGTAAGATCAGTGGCAGTTTGGCATTATTATTCATTAGGAATAACTTGCAGAACAAGCAGGCATGCTTGTCCAAGCAGAACTGTAGTTATAACTAACTAATAATCCCTAAAGGCTAAAGGTACTACACTGACCACAAGTATTTGGTTGGGACAAATGTTTAAGTAGCATGACCAAAAGCCCCATGAAACACATGCCGGGCTTCCAAATGATAGCTCCATCACTAAGACAAACCAAACCGTACAATCCAACCGTGTGATTATACAGTAGCATATATGTCAGAAAATCTTATGAAAAGGATCATGGGAAGAACCTTCGCATGCAAAGTTCAGCCAATAAACAAAGCTATCATCTGTTTGGTCTTCAAACAAAGCTATCATCTGATGGAGTCGGTTCACGAAGTGATCCAGACCAAATATGACTGGCTAGCTAACAATCTAAGCAGCTGCTACGTTGCATGAAAGCATAAGCAAGGTACTCTGGTTTTCAAATATAAAACACCATGTGGGACACATGGGCACATGGCTTGCTGGTGAAATACCATTGCAACAAACATCAGTGACAGAGTGGCATTACTATTCATTAGAAACAGAACAAGCATCCATGCATAGTCCACGATGCAGATCTAAGTATTAACTAATCCCTAAAGGTACTGTACTGACCACATGTATTTAGTTGGAAGTTGGAACCCATGTCTAAAAAGCAGCATGACCAAAAGCCCCATTAAAAACATGGCGGGCAAACCATGCTGCTTGAGAATTAAGAAAGGTCGCCTGATCAATGCATAACTTCCACAGGACAGCTCCATCACTCGGACAAACCAAACCATACAATCCAACCGTGTGATTATATACAGCAGTATATATGACAGAAACAGAAAGTCCAAGCATCATGGGAAGAACCTTCGCATGCAAAGTTAGTTCACCCAATAAACAAAGCTAGCTATGATTTGTTTGGTCTTGAAACCACTACATAGTCAAAGAAGTATTTGCTCTACTCCCTCCGTCCCAAAATAAACGACGTTTTGGGTTTTAGTATGACAAGAAACATTTGTAGAAAATACGTAGAAGATTTAAATCTCCAAATAAATTTGTTAAAAACTAGATCAAAAGATCTTTCCAATAATACAAATTATGTAATATAAATATTAATCTTATTTTAGTATATAATTGCCGGCGTATATTTTTTCTAAAGAAAACGTCGTTTATTTTGGGACGGAGGGAGCCTTGCCTTTCATGACGACTGGTCCCCGGACCCAGAGCTCGCCGCGCTGGCCAGGCCCCAGCGCCTCGCCGGTGGAGGGATCGACGATCTTCGCCTCCAAGTGCGATGCCAGCTTCCCGACCGAACCGTACGCTTTGCACTCATCTGGCCCGACCGTGGAAGCCACGGAGCCAGATGTCTCCGTCAGACCGTAGCCCTGGAAAGTGGAATCGAGAACACAGTAGATTCAGAATGGAATCTGCGGTGCCCCGCCCAAACGTTGGGGAAGTGATTATAAATTAATCCTTGGGGTTGCATGGAACCTGAATGAGTTCAATGTTGGGGAAGATGGCGGCGAAGCGCTCGGCGACCTCGCGGCCGAGTGGCGCGCCGCCGATGCCGATGACGAGGAGGGAGGAGAGGTCGCGGCGGCGCGCCTCCTCGGACTTGATCATGGCCACCAGCACCGGTGGCGCCGCGGGCAGCAGCGTGACGCGGTACCGCTCGATGGCGCGCAGCGCGGCGACGAAGTCGAAGCGGTCCATGATGAGGACGGCGGTCTCCCCATGGCCACGGACCTGAGCAGCATCATGAAGCCGAAGACGTGGAAGAGCGGGAGGGGGAAGAGCGTCACCGTAGGCGGGAGCGGCTCCTCGCCGGCCTCGGCAGCCTCCTTCTCCGCAACAGCCCGGTTGTCACTGTGCGCGCAGAGCACGGCGATGAGGTTGCGGTGCGAGACCGCGGCGGCCTTGACCCGGCCCGTAGTGCCCGACGAGTAGAGCACGGCCGCCGTGTCGGACTGCTTCACCGCCACCGGCGGGGGCGGCGCCGCACCGCCAGCGGAGGAGAGGCCCTTGTACTCATCCGAGCCGATGACGACGCACCTGAGGTTCCTCGGCAGCTTAGAGGCCACCTCAGGCGCCGCGAGCGCGACGACGGGTCTGGAGAGCGCGACCATGTGCGCGTACTCCTCGGCGGTGGACGCCGGGTTGGCAGGCGAGACGACAGCGCCGATGGACATGAGCGCGAAGTCAATGACGGGGACGTCGATGCGGGACGGGGAGACGACGAGGGCGACGTCCCCGGGGCGGAGGCCGAGGACGGACCAGAGGCCCCGCGAGGGAGCGGACGGCGGCGAGGAAGGAAGGGTAGGAGACGGCAATGCCGGTGGGGGCGTCGACTAGGGCGGGGCGGTCGGGGAGCGGGGAGGAGAGGATTGAGAAGGCGTAGGCGGCCGCGGTGGCCGGGAGCGAGTCCGGTGGGAGCGCGGCGGACGGGCGCAGGCTGTGGAAGGTCCGCGTCGCGGCGCAGAAGCCGCTGGGCGGGTCGATCCCGCCGGGCGGGCACGGCTCGGCCATCGCGGATGCAGGCAGGACAGGAGTGACCGACGCTGCGGATCGGTTTGGTTTCGTGGGGATTGGGGCGAGCGAAAATTGTCGTGCGAGCGCTGCTGGCTGCTGCGCAGTTGGAGCGGCCGGGGAGGGATGAGACTGGGAGGTTGGGGGTTGTGGGACCGACTACTTAACGGAGGGAGGACGAGAGGTGCCGTGCAGGCGGCAGAGACGCAGCGAGAGACGTGGCCGAGTACAGTCCTGGTGGGGCCTGGGCTGGATCTGGATAATTAGCTCACAAGCTTATTTGGGACTTGTAGTTGTACACGTCTTTTTTTTCCTTTTCACCGCAATAATCGTCTGTAAGAATTTTCTGTTTCTCAGCTTTGAGTTCGTACCTAGTAGGGACGGAAGAAAGGAAAATCTATGCCTGATATATGTCACGTCCGCTTTGCAATCGCATCACGTGATTTGTTTCTCTTAAGTAGATGTCACGATAAAACCCAAATGACCAAATCTCAGCGTTTCATTAAATCACTATCAAAAGCGCCCTTAGCATAAGAGCAGTGGCAGAGCGCAAGCTGTTCCATGACAGACACGAAGGTCGTCTATTCAAGGGTTTATCTTGTGAATTATCTGAATCTATCTAGCCTTTAATAAGTGACGAGAGGCGCCACCACCCTAACTACGACTACATACGACGTATCCTCAGACCATGCATGTCAACCTCTTTTGTTGATTGATATATATATCCTTGTTCTAAATACAAGGATCCTATAACAACATACTACTCTTCCGCCTGCTTGTTGGTATTGGGTCGTTGGTCGGAGTAGGCATCCGTTTGTTAATTAACTCGTGCGCTGAATAGCCGCAAATTGTGCAAATTATGACCTGCAAAAAGCTCAAGCGTGCATCGCTGAGCTACAAACGGCGTCCGGACAAGGTAGTTTCAAGTTTATTGTTTTTTTTTTTTTTTTTTTTTTTTTTCGGACCATTCACCCGTTTCAAGTTTATTGTGGAAACTTATTTACTAACCACGGCCAAGGGTTTGCGCTCGAACCTCTTGATTTGAGCGTAGCTTCTGTTCGATGTATAAGGGCTTCTCTAGTGGCAAGACAAAAGCGACTCCACGAGCCCTAGTTGAACCACCATGAATCGATTCATACCATTGCAAAGAATAAAAAAACAAGAAATAAGAAGTCGACTCATAGTCTTGTATCAGTTCATCGTGATTAAGAAAATTCAAATCGGACAGGCTTGCAATTTTATATTCGTATATACTTGGCCAATTGCACGATCGAGGAGTCGACTCACCACTTGAGAAAGCTACAGTCACCTTCCTAAAGATTAGATTTTGGGCCGATGTGGTCCTCTTTTTCTTTGACCAACTCTTTCTTCATTCAATGAACCGACTCATCTATTGGAGTTGTCCTAAGAAAGCGTTGGGATTTGATCAGGTTACATTTCGAGTCAGTGGATGTCTCCTAAGTATCTATTGGAGTATATATGTAGCTCACTGGAGTCTCGATTGTGACTCCCGGATCAGTCATAGGATGATACGATTGACTCAATCCCCTCCCAAGCTTAATATTTTGGTTTGTGATCTTGCTGAGCCCATAGCCCATAGTGAATGAATCAAGGTACTGTGTAGGTGTTGATAAAAAAATACTGCAGCAACGACATGGAGCCGCTGATCCTGGAAGAGTTCAACCATCCCGTCACTATATCAGTGTCAGCGTCAGTATCAAATGCGTCTGCATTTAGTGAGTCCACGGCTAATGCAGGATTTTAAAATTGGGTGCATGAAACCGTGAAGCAGCTCAATAACATTTCAATCAAGAAAATATAATTTAATACATGCAAATGATAAGGAAGAGCTAGTTTTTTTTTTTAATGTACACATCAACCGTGCCGGAGGTTGGACATGAAGTCAGAAAGAACTTGTAAAATGACCATTTAAATTCAAAACAGGGCTCCGAAAAGGTTGTCTAAATTTCATGCAAATTGGACAAATATAAATACTTTAGGATTAGCTTAAATTTAACAAAGTTTTTGAAAATTATCTGAAAAAAATCCTAAGTGTATTACACCAGTCTTGTTCACATACAATTTAGAACGTTAGATCTAGTTTGCTAACAATATTATCAAACACTACAGTTTATCCCAACCCTGCAAGGTTAGTATAAAGTACTCCTAGATGCTACTCCCTCGGCTGAATTATAAGTATTAAAGTATAATCTTAAAGGCCATACTAAGTCAAAACGTGTCTTATATCTTGAGATAGAGGGAGTACAACACAAAAGTACTTGTACAATTGTGATGATTATGTGTCGGCTTATGTTCCATTCTTGTTGTCGAAGGCCTCGATGAGCCATTTTGGTTGTACATACCTGCTGCGCTCAGCAGACTAGGTGGAGGCAGAAGCCAGAAAGCTGGAGGCAGAGATAAGCAAGAGACAAAATATGCATGACCAGTCAGTGGTGAGCGTAGGCGTAGCCGCTGCTCGTGTCGCGCTTCACCTTTGTCTAGTGTCTGGTCTCTGCTCGCTCGCCCATCCGGGCACCGAGTACCCGACAGTGTTGGCAACGTCGCAAACGGCAAAGCCGGTGGCCGGATCGTTTGGGCGAAATGCTAACCAAAAGGAACAACTAAGGAGGCTGGCCCATCAAGAGAAGGAAGGTGCGAAGGACTGACCTCAGCTGTTGTTGTGTGTTTGTGTTCAAACTAACATTAACACAATTTGTCTACTCCTCTATCTTTGAGAAACGTATTCCCTCACAAACACGCTTCTTAGGACGGACGACACTTTAAAAGAGACGAAGGAGTATATAGCAACTGTAATATGTTTTTCTTTTGCCTAAAAATATTGGGTGTGATATGTACAAGTACAAATTGCGTTTGCCCAAATACACAATACAAGTATGGAAATCGTACAGATACAAGTATGTCGTAGGAGGATATAGAAGACACTTGCCATCACCTTCGCACAAAGGACCACTAAAACAGGAAATTACAACTTGGTCCCAAACTAGGCTTGTTGGAGATTCCATCCCTCCTATCGCCTGAGGTCCGGTGCTAAAAAGAAAATTTTTACAATGCATTTTCATTTTATTAACCATGACAGTTTATTTTAATTAATGGTGGTGGTTCAAAAAAACCGCCAATCCATTAACCATGATACTTTTACATGAAGCCCGCCATCAAAAATGGCAAAATCAACTGAGGCGGGCAAATTATAAGACCCGTCGTGGCTAATAGAGACTGAGACCACTAACAGTTAGGAAAGCCCAAAGCAGCTCACTAACACGGCCATAGTATATAAATGTGACTTAGGGTTTCACTTCTACCCACTCCACTTCTTCCACCTCGTTTCCTCGTGCAGGCTCACGATCTTCATCGTGCGACCTCCACCCCACCTCGCCCCTTCTTCCTCCTACTGGTGGCGGCAGAGCGCTCCTTCTCCCCTCCCGCCGGGCGGCGTGGGTGCTCGGGATCCGACGGCGCCTCTCCTCCTCCCTTCACCGACGGCGGCGGCGCAGTCCACTAGGTGGCACACGGGGAGGTTGGATCCGCGACACGATAACCTCGCCGGCAAGTGAGCGGGCGCAAATGCAGGTGCGGATTCGGCGACGGAGAGGCTGGATCCGGTGGCGGGGAGGTACCGCCCATGGCGGCGGTTGGCGGCACTACCGGGCAGCGTCGATGGCCCATTTCTAGGCCCATTAGGGTTTGGGGATTGGCTTGTCTCCAAAATACATATTTTTTTTCCAATTAATCGTGACGGTTTTAAAAAAACAATTAATTCACAATAACAATGTAACATCCCAAAATGGCCAAGCGGGCCCAATTCACGAATAATATTCAACCACGGTTTTGATAAATCATGTGGTAGTGGTCGTAGCGTGGAATTGGCCACTTGTCGCGAAAAGATGTTTAGGCTCCATGGAACCCCAAATGGCGCAAAGGCTTCAAGAGAGCGGAGAAATTCAAAAAGGTTCTTCTGCGTCCCACAAAGGTATTTTTATGTTACAAACAACCAATAAATCTTGTAGTAGTTAAAAATCAAAGTGGTCGTGGTAGTACTATAGTCGAAATGAAACCCCATGGCGCAAAGGAATACAGCAAAAGGAGCTCCAAGGAAAGTTTTTTTAAAAATACTTGTAAAAGTTTTTTAAAAGAAAGTAAATGAAAGTTTTTAAAAGCTACAGCAGTAGCTGAAGGAAAGCTTTTTAAAATAGAAAAAGTTTTAAAAGAAATAAAGTACTCTGTACTAGCTGCAAATTGAAGGGAAGCTAAAAAACCACTTGTACTTGTTAAATTAAAAGGGAAGTGGTAGTACTATAGTCGAAATGAAAGTTTTTTAAAAATACAGCAGTAGCTGAAGGAAAGTTTTTTAAAAGAAATAAAGTACGTACTCTGTACTAGCTGCATTGAATTGAAGGAAAGCTAAAAAAACAAAATCTGGCCCATGCAGGCCTCGAACCTGCGACCTTCGCGTTATTAGCACGACGCTCTAACCAACTGAGCTAATAGGCCATTTGATGTTTGAGTCCAATAAAAAGATTAATTTTGATACCATTACCGGTCCACTCTCTACAAATCCAGAGTTTATCCAACATCATCGATACATCGTAACACATCTCTTGAGCTCTTGGTCATGATTCTTGCTCCTCGACAGTGAAAGAAGGGAATATTAAATTTTTTTCATGGCATCTGTTGCCTAGGTTTAGATCCTAACCCTAGTTGTCGTTGCTTCCACACCGCGTGCCCTGATCGCATGGAAGCTGATGGATCTCGGCCCGTCCCATGCCGCCGTGGTGGCAGCCAGGCCCAGCCACACGCCTCGATCATGCATTTCCATGGAGGTAATAAGGTATGGCATGTCCCTGGTGTTGGGCAGATCTGCCCATCTCCACCACATTGATCCACGCTGGTGCCTTCGACCCCTCACATCCGTGATCCATCAGGCGCCTTTGCGCCGCCCGGATTAAGGTTGCACCGCCGCCGCTGCTAGGTACATCAGATCTCTGCTGTTGTATCTTTTTTTTGCTTGCCCGATCACTGAGTAGAATTGAGTTTCCCACCACCCACCGACCTCGCTCAAACTACTCAGACATTGGCATCGACTTCATCGACACCATC
Organism: Hyparrhenia diplandra; assembly: GCA_015847255.1. Classification (NCBI taxonomy): domain Eukaryota; kingdom Viridiplantae; phylum Streptophyta; class Magnoliopsida; order Poales; family Poaceae; genus Hyparrhenia; species Hyparrhenia diplandra. The sequence goes on along the minus strand of JADLZK010001164.1, from coordinate 70,554 downwards.
ATCGAGTACTAAACGCATCTTCTCTAATCAATAGGGCTGCTGCCGTGTCCCTTCATCGGGCCGCAGCACCGCCACCCGTGTGTCCACTTTGCATCTACATCGCCGTCCGCTATGCATCGACGCCGGCTGTGTTGCGTCTCGCGTCGTCGCTGAGCCGTGCTCAATGACGCGGCCACTTTCGTCTGTAGCGCTCACACTGTGACTTCAGAACAGGAATAGTACCACATTGTCTACCTATATGGGGTGTTAGTTCCGTGTACTCTATATACTCAACCCATAAGCCCAATGCAATACAATCCAATATCCACAAGCTGTTTCGACCAGAAATCTCCATGTATTCGTTTGCGCAGAGGCTTCACTACTTCCTTGCAGTACCAAATGGCCGTGAAGCTTCCAGATCGTGTTGGACCTATTCTTGTCGATTCCCGGTGAGTTGCTTCTCCACGTAGCAGTGTAGCACTGATCATGCTTCCCGATCGTGTTGGACCTATTCTTGTCGATTCCCGGTGAGTTGCTTCTCCACATAGCAGTATAGCACTAATCGACCGTGGGAGGCAAATACCAAATAATGCTACAAACCCACTGCATTCATGTGAGGTATGAATAAGTTCAAAATTTAAAAAATTATACGGATGTAGTCGCATGGCAGTAGTACCTGAACCGAGCGGGTCGACAAAAGCAACTAGGTACTCTCCCCGGAAGAAAGAGCCTTCTTCACACTATAGCAGCAGGATTATATAGGTTTGCTACTAATTTTATGTTGGAGAAACATATTATTTTCATCGCATAAGTGATTGAGTCAAATCAGAAATACTACTACACGATAACATAAATTAATAGTTACCAATACAATTCTTAACTGAAACTTCAGAATTGTTACTCTCTAGGAACCTATATCCAAGTTACAACCAAAAGAGCTAGTCACGAAGTCAAATACGCATCGGTCCAACTCCTGAAATTCTGTTTCAGAAAGAGCTGCTTCAACCAAAAATCTGCATATGCTTTCCTCGGAGGCTTCATCGTAATCCTTCCTCCTCTTCAGCACCAAATGGCCACTGAGCTCCCAGATTGCTGGATTGATTCTCATGTCAAGGAACTCTTGGCTTGCCTTTCCAAGGAGCTGCTTCTCAGCATAGCACTGACCAATCGGTTTTGAGGGAAATAAACGTCAACACATTGCTTAAGGACGAATTCTGAACATTGTTTCAGAGTTCAGAACTTACAAACAACTGAGGCTGCATGGCAATACCTGTGGTAGGAGGAAAACTCTTTTGCCGGATTCAGAAATGAGGACATTGAAAGGTCTGTTGTTCTCTTGCAAGAATATGCAGACTTTGGAGACCACATCAGACAAATCTTCCAGGCTCGCACCACCTTCAAACAAAAAGCCATTGACTGGATAATCCACCAGGTGAAAAATGCTCACGCCATTCCCTAGGCTCATGAGCTTCTTCGTGATTGCCTTTTCAACTGGATACTGTACTTTCAGGTAGTATGCCTGATGAACAAAATGACAGTATATGACTTACTGAGGATTGTAATGTATGAACAGTTGTCAATTGTCATACTGCGACCCAGAAGTACATGACATCTAGACATTCTGGAGACTAACCTGGAAGTGAAGGTGATTGATAGTTGCAAAGCCGCCCAGGCTGTTATAACCAACTCTGAAGAATGGATTCCTTGCCTCTCTTGCAACATACATGGCTATTAAAAAGCTCTCTTGATCAATCCTTTGCGGTAAACAGTCCTGGATCTTGGGAGTCAAAAGGACATGACAATAGCCAATTGGACTCACCTGTGACACGGAAGATGACAAAAATGTTAATCAAATCATGTCGTATTTCTTTCAGTAAAGCATTAAGTAAATTTGTGAGAGGGGGGCGCACTGACATTAATCAAGATGACACTAGAAGAAGCTGAAACAGTATCAGGAACACCATCAAAATATTGTGCAGAGTCTCTCTCAGTTTCATTGAATCCAAAGATCACCTCCAATGGGTTAACTTTTGTGAAATTAAACTTCTCACTGACAAATGGCTGGAGGACTTGGTTCATTGTGAACTCAGTTGGCCGTTTCTTTTGATCACGTCCTTCAATTAATGTTGCCACAAAATTGTGTCCTCCAGGTAGCACCTATCACATGATTATGAAAATTAAGAGAGATGAAATCACCCAAAAGATACCTGACCAGTTAATTGGAGAGAATCAGATAATGAAAAGTAAAACCTTTGTTTCACAGGAACTGATGTCATGGTGAAACAAGCCCCCTCGCCTTGCGATCATCCCACTGCAAATAACCGCTCGTGTTTATAATTTAAGTAAGCATAATCGAATGCAAAAATGATGTTTCTCAGACATGTAAAAACTACAAACCTCATTAAAAAGTTTGCGTAGAAATGGTGATAAATTTGAACCTTCGTGCTCTGTCAGGTCAAATCTATTGATATCCATGGTTAGTTTTGTTCCAGCTGAAAGAAATGTCAAAATATTATACAGGAATCAGACAGCGCGTGCAGTAATGAGTTTGTGTTAGCTAAGTTCCATAGCACTACCTTCAATACAAGGTCGCTATGAACTAGTTCACGCTATGAACTAGCGTCACTTAAGAAAATGCCCAATTATTCATATGGAAGTATTAAACAGTCGTGCAAAAAAGGGTGTAGAAAACAGATGCATGAATTAGGCAAATCATTTCACAGCTCAGCATTTGGGTTTTATACCAATTCAAAGGGTCAAAACCATCCCCAGACGCACAAATCAATTCCCATTTCCACCACCAGTTTTCTACACCACATGTTCGATTGATCCATGTTCTACATCACCATTAGGCCACTCTTTTCCCTGACCACAAGCACATAAATATCACACAAGCTAAGAGAAGAATGCCGGCGTACCGAAGAAACGCCGCCGGGAGGTTCGTTTTCGGCAAGCTCTCGATGCCGCAGGAGCAGGAGCAACCAGGGACAGCGATGGAACTAGTTGGGCTAGAAGAGCAGTGACTGACATAGGAAATGCCCAACTTTTATTGCGGATGACACAGGCGGGGACAAGGGTTGGATCTCACTCAAAGGAGACCTCCCCAAATCAGCAGCTGGATTTTGTAGCTTTGTTGAGATCGTGGGCGGAGAAGACGGTGGATTCACGGCAACCCCACGTGGATAAGAAACGGGAAGAGAAGGGAAACCGGGAGGAGAGCAGGAGCGCCACCGCGCGTTCCACCATATTTGTCATATCAAGACGATCCAAATCGGGATTAATTTGTAACAATTTTGTATGTGGTTACTGTCGTGGACCGGACCGCGACCTCCAGGCTCGCGGTCGCCGGCGGCCGGCGCTCGCCCAAAGAGGGGATGGATGCTCCGATGGAGGACGGAAACCAGAGACGAATACGCAGGGCGTCGCACTTACCCCAAAATCGCCGACAGATCCAGCCCCATTGTGCCGCTTTCTCTGCACGACTAGCGGCCCTGATTCACCGCATCCGAGAGAGAGACAGACGATGGTGACCGGCTGCCCAACCTCACTAGGAACTAGGAAGCGATCTCGGATGCAGCCAGGGACAGTGAGTGTGTGGGAGAAGAAGAAGAGCAGAGAGCCAGCAGTGAACAGGGAAAGGAACGCACCTTTTCTAGTCTAGTCTAGCACAGAAAGCAGGCAGCAATGGCGACGCCACAAGGATTGAATGAATCCCAGAGCAAGTTTCCGAACAGAGGTTTCCTTCGAGGTTTCGGTCGGATTCCGGAGATAGACGAAGACGCCAGATGGGCCGCACAGAATTCGTTAACTGATGATGGGCCAGTAGAGGGTTTCAGCGCGAGCCCATCTGGCGATAAGATACATCGACAGTTTACGTGGACCCACTTGCAGTCAACAACATGAGGAAACCCCGTAGACTACATCCACAGACCACAGGGTCACCAGGTATTCCGTGACTCTGACAAGCAGGTCCACACATTTTCGGGTCCACGGGCGGGTCCATCGGGAGGTGTACAGCAAGCGCCGGCCCGCGGGGCGCTCTTCCCGACACCCGGGTGGGAGCCCGGAGAGGCGGAGACCGGACTCAAAAAGGGGGCGAGGCGGAGCGCAGCGCAGCCAAAAACCCCAGCCCAGCAAAACCCCTAAACCCTAGCTCTCCGTCCCCCCGCCTCCGGGTCCGGGCTTCTCGGCGCGGCTTCCAACGGTTGGAGGCGAAGCCGCCGCCATGGCGACCCTCCTCAGGCGCGCCTCGCTGCGGCGCGTCATCGCCGCCGCCGCCTCCGCCTCTTCTTCTCACCCTGAGGTCCAACCCTCGCTCTCTCCGCTGTATTTAAGCTTTTTGGGTGGTTGGGGTGAGCTGGGTTGGGTTGGCGAGTGGCGATTCTCGGTCGAATGCCGGATGCGTTTAGTTGAGGTTTTTTTCTACTGTGCTGATTGAGAGTGAGCCCTAGTTTGGTCACAGGAGTTTTATCGTCTGTATGCGGAATCGCGGCCTTTGGGGCTGCCTCCTCTTGATATCAATCTCAATTCGCGGCTGGGTTCTGGTCAATCGTGTTTTATCCCATAACTACATTTATAGGTTTAAACTCTTGCTTTACTGTTCCCTGCTTTATTGAGCGCCGCCCAAATATCACTTCCTGTCAGAAATGTTATTTGATCTTACTGCATGGTGTGTGACCATGATACAAAATCATAGGCACTCCCCATTGCTATTAACAATTTCTTTTAGTTCAACAGCATGCTTAAAGCATCTTAGTGTTCAATTAGTAGAGAGGCTCAACTGCCTTTCTTATGTTATAATCAGTCTCATCCTCATGCCATGTTAACTGGATGGTCTGTGCTAACCCACTATAATGGCCCAATAATTTTTTGTAGCATTGACTCCTATTTTTCTCATGCTTTAATACTTGTGCAGAGCTATAAGCAAGCGATCTGTGGCTCCACGTTTCATCGCCGAGAGTTCGCATCAAAAGGTCATAGACAAAGTCTGTTATGCTTTTTGCACATTGCTTGTTGTCTTGATTTCTTATTGTTACCTGCATTGTGACATGATTATACTACAACAGAATTTCTTCCTTTGCTTATGTTATACTCCTTGTTCACTGCCTACTTGATCAGTTACTGATTCTTCTCTTGCCTATATGTAGCCAAAAAGAAGAAGTCAAGTGGAACAGACTCTGGCGAGGATAATATGTCAAAGAAAGACTTGGCTTTACACCAGGCTATCGATCAAATAACATCTGCATTTGGGAAGGGGGCAATAATGTGGCTTGGGCGTTCACAAGGCCATAGAGATGTACCTGTTGTGTCTACTGGGTCTTTCGCTTTGGATATGGCTCTAGGAATTGGTGGTCTTCCAAAGGTAAGCATTTGCATATTAATGATTTAAGTAGATCTTCTTTTTTTGTTGATCATCACATGATATTATTCCGTAATCTAAAAGAAATATCATGATATTATTTTCAAATTGGAAATTTTTATTAGTCCAGTTTATGATGTTATAAGTTGATGTATTTTATTTTTGTGAAGTTTCATGTTCAATATCTTTTATAGGGGCGTGTCGTAGAGGTCTATGGTCCAGAGGCTTCTGGCAAGACAACGCTTGCTCTACATGTCATTGCAGAAGCACAAAAGAAAGGGGGTAAACTCTGAACTTTTGGTGATCTCCTTGGGATGGGAAAAATAGAGGAAATTAGCTTGACAATTAGGATGACCAAAGTTTGGGATTCTATAGGATGCACCTGATCTGGTGCATTCTATGATCACCTAATCTTCTTACCACTAAAGAGGAGTGCTATACTATGGAAACTGGTCCTTCTTTGGTGTCCCCAACCCTGTAAGGGGGCCCCAACCTTGACATCTTTTAACGCAGTTTGTCCATGCATCATCACTACAAAATCAGAATTCTGTAACAACTTTATCTATTCTTTTTATGCAAGTCATGAATATATTTTGAAAAAGGTAGTTTTCCAGTTTGATTCTCAATTGCTGATTTTCCTTTTCAAAACGTCGCTGGCCTGCCTGCTTAACAAAGCTTTTGAATAATTGGTTGAAAGTTGCAATACCTGAAGACTGAAGTTTACAGAAGAGCTGTCCTTGCCTTTTTTTTAGAATATGAATAAAATATCTAAAGATGTCAGCCATGGATAGTTTTCATCACTAGTTTAAAGTTTGAAATTTCTTTGTTTACACTCTACTAAGCCTTATTATTTTTTGCTGGCATGCTTTATCGTTTGACTACTTTGAATCTTGATTTCTAGTTTTCTACTATGCCACAATTCTATGCTTTAGCTACTCTTGTAATTCTATAAGAACTAATGACTCTTTTTCCTGTTTTTTAGGTTACTGTGCCTTCATAGATGCAGAGCACGCTTTGGATCCAGCTCTCGCAGAGAAAATTGGTGTTGACAATAACAATTTGCTCCTTTCTCAGCCAGACTCTGCTGAGCAGGCACTTTCGGTCTTGTGGACACACTGATTCGAAGTGGATCTGTTGATGTTGTTGTAGTAGACAGTGTAAGACCTAGGTCCATCTAGCTTCACCAATCTGATTTTGGCTATTTGTGCAATATTCGCAGTTCCTTATGAGTTTTGAAGACCATTTTTCCAATTGGCAGCTTTGTGCTTAATAACCTCAAAGACTCCCTTGCAATATTATCAGAAGTTAGTTCGCACAGCTTATATTATCTTATTCTCCTATGCAGGTAGCTGCGCTTGTTCCAAAGACCGAGCTCGAAGGTGAGATGGGTGATGCACATGTTGCTCTTCAGGCGAGGTTGATGAGCCAAGCTCTTCGCAAGCTTAGCCACTCCCTTGCACTTTCGCAGACAATTTTATTATTTATTAATCAGGTATTAATCATACATATTTTTCTTGGTGTTAGTTTAAGTAATTTATTTATAAGTTATTCCATTATGTATCGTAGTAGTTATTCCATTACGTTATCTTATTGTGTCGAGAAGCTTCACATAAGTCAGAAGATTGTTGCCATATTGGACTTTAATTAAGGCTACTATAAATATAGTTGTATATTTTTTTCCTTCAAGTTCTGGAATTACATGCTGCTTAAGCAAAAAAAGGAATGTTACTGTAAATTAGGAAACATTAGCATACAGTTCTATCTTTTGTAGGGATATACCTGGTTCTTCCTGTGCAATCTTACAAATTGTTGCATGCAATTGATCATTTGTTTTTTCTGCAGTTATATCCTTTCTTTTCCTTAAAATGGCCTCTATTTTTGCTGCCAACTTAGTCTCTTTATCTCCATTGTAGATCAGGGCCAAGGTAGCCACATTTTGGATTTGGAGGACCAACTGAGGTCACCTCTGGTGGCAATGCCTTGAAGTTTTATGCTTCTGTTAAGCGAACATCAGGCGTATTGGTTTGGTAAAGAAAGGCGAAGAGGTAATTAAATAAATCATTTCTTTAGCATTTACCCTATTTAGTGTGTGAAATTCAGTATGTTCACAGCGTGACTTGATTTAGCAGAGATATGTAATTTATAGGTATCTACATGTGATTGTATCTCTACAAGCATAAATTAGTAGTCAATTAAAATAACTGCTCTTTTTTGCAGTAGTAAGATTTGTTCCACCCTGAAACAGTATACACTTTGTGTAGCTTTTGAATGATGTCTTCCATTTGCAGACAATAGGTAGTCAGATTGCTGTGAAGATTATAAAAAACAAGCATGCGCCACCCTTCAAGACTGCACAATTTGAGCTTGAATTTGGAAAGGGGATATGCCGCAGTTCTGAGCTTTTTGAACTCGGAGTGAAGCACAAGCTTATCAAAAAGACGGGTGGTGCATTTTATGGTTTCAATGATATGAGTTTCTGTGGTAAAAATAAACTTAAATCTTACCTTGATGAAAACAAGAGTGTTGCAAATGATCTGGAGATGGAACTAAGGAGATTGATGACTGAAGCACCCAAAGTTCAGGAGGCAGAAGATAATTCGCCGAGTGATTTGCCTGAAGAGATTGTCACACCTGAAGTATCGTCAGAAGAGGATCTGGGAGCTGTAGTCGAAGGTTAACCAGTGATCTGATGTGCTGGCTAGTGGGAACAGAATTTGTGGACAGTTGTTCCCATAAAAAACAATATTTTGGGTCCTGAAGTCACCACCGTTTGCATTGTCATGATGTGTGGTGTTGATTTCATTGTGACAGACTTCAGTTCCTACTGTGCTTATACAGTAGTGTAGCATCTAGAGAAATTGCATTGTCTGAAATCATGCTGATAGCTGAGAGGTGGAAGTTGAAGTAAGCTGGGAAGGTTTAGTTACCGTGGTCTGTCGCTGTTTAAACTTTAGTAAGCGATGGTAAAATGTAGTGGTGTCGTCGTGTATATATGATGTGCACATTTTGAACTCGTGGTGTCACGTCGAAGTCAATTTGAAAAGCATTCTTTGAGTGCTGCTAGAATTACATTGAGCTCCCTTCACTTACGGAACTTGCCTGGTTTTTGCTTGGAGTAGCTAGTTTTGGTTTTTGGATGGTGCCTGTAGCTGGAAGATGGTACAATGTAACTGGGGCTTTTCTGATCTGGGCTGATCCGTGTTTTGCCCCTTTTCTGATTTGGGCTGATCTGTATTTGCCTATCAGGCCCGTTGACAGGTCCTTAACTGTAGTTGTCCATTGCTCCCCTTTTCTGTCTCTCTTTACATGCATATATATTTTCTTGTATAGGAATGGTTGGCCTGTTCAACCAGCAAAGTGCCATCCTTTAACCTTGTTATTTTCACCATGAAAGTGGCTTGCTTTTCAGGTGCCAGTCGATGGAGAAAATGATTTCTTGCTGGAAGTACTTTTTGTTCCTTGTGGCGTAAAATGGCTAGGGTGATCAGGTCGTAGTACTAAACTCCACTGCCTTTATCATTTTATCCCAATCCAAGGTTGCTTCAGGCGATGGTTATAATAAATCTTTTGGCGAGGTAGTAGTTGTCTGCTAGTGAGTGTACAGTACGCCTTTAGCAGGTCAACAGCAATAGTTTATGGGACGGGAGTGTCCTTTGTTAAGGTGAGAGTGACAATGCTCTCTGTTGAAGGCCATGTGCATTATTATTGCTCTATCTAATTGCGCAACTAGTTTCCCAACTGTGGTAGAGGCAACCACTACTTAATAACTGTAGTAGTAGTAAACAGATACACTATCGTTGAGACTTCTAAACTAGATAAATGCTCTGCTGAGCCTCGTCTTAACGTCACGAATTTAATAGAACAACTGAAAGCTTTTTGACCATCGATCCATGTACTACTAGCATAGAGGTTCTTCCTTTTGTTACTATCACTGTGCCAATGGTACACTCGGTAAATTACTTGCACGGATAGTATTAAGTCCCATGCCTATACAGAAACAAACAGCCAACAACCAGGGTTTATTTGGGGGACTTTACTGCCATCTGAAGGCTGATGCACCCTGTCGTAGTGTGATGTTCTCCGCTCTGATCCAATCCACCCTTGACGCGTGACGGCAAGAGCACGAGTACATACACCAGGCGTGCCGCGATGCTGCACACGGACACGGCAAGTACATGCACAACGCCTCGTCGTGATTCATGAACTGGCATCGACGTCGGCGTCGTCGCCCCTGCATGCTTTATTGCTGCCATCCACCTGGCCATTGTGCTCCGTAGCCGCCCAACCCGCCGGACCCGTCCGTCCTCCTCCCTGGCCGCACCACCAAACAACGCACGCTTGCAACGCCGGGAGGCGCGGTGGCTGGCGTGGCATGCAGAGCAGTGGGCAACGACGACACTGTCCTCGTTCCTAGCTGCAGGTCACAGGCTGCAGCCGCTGTCCGTGGCGCCACATGCGCTGCACCTGGAGCCGTCCGTCTCCCGTCCCCGTCGCTTCTCGCATTAACAAGTGCCCCGACGCCGCGGTCGAGACGACCCTGCGATGCCGCCGGGGACACCGTCATGTGCAGCTCACATGCTCCCAATAACCCCAGCCTGCAGTGTAGGAGTAGTGGTCAGTCTCGAGGTCTCTTGCCCGGCCAGAGGACAGAGGGCATGTACGATGATGAGCTGTTGACGCCAGCACGCCTCGTTGCGGGTGCATTTTTCGTCGCTTCCAAAGTTCTCGTTTCCATCTTTGCAGATGCCAAAGCTTGTGCTTTCAACCACATAAGTAATCCTGCTCCGTGTTCTGTTGGTGGCGCCAAAGTAGCAAGAGTTTGGTGAGTAGGAGTATGGATGCCCTAGGCCTAGGGCAGTATGCACATGTGCATTGATCGCTTGGCCCTTTAGTTACCAACGTGGCCATCATTAGCGCGCATTGATCATCACCGATTTATTAGTGATGATTTGTTGTGTGCGTGTGCGTGTGCGCGCGCCGTTATTGAGTTAGTTATACTAACTAACTTTTAAAAGTGTGGTACTGACCGTTTCAGCCATTCCAGGTGAGAGCGAGCTGCTTGCATTTTGATTCCAATCTGTAACGGTAATCTATACTGTCCATTATCCCTTCCCTTTCGATGGGGCCGGGGAAAAAAAACTTTTTCAGTGTCCACCATTTGCCATTATCAATCAGCAATCATATATGATCTTCATTAAAAAAAAATCAGAAGATACTTCAAATTTCTTCTCTGGTGTGCCAATAATCAAGCTGTTTGCTGACTACTGGGGACTAGGGAGACATGTCACATCATATGGTCTTTGCGTTGCATAGCCGGCATAATCTTGGCAGGAATCATGACGTATCGATCGACGTCATCCCTTGACGAACATCCCTTTGTCGCAAATGTTTTTCTCTGCAAAAGCCGCTGTTTCTCTTGGCCAATCACGCTTAAAATAAAAAGGGACGGAGGGATATATAAAAATCAGATAAATGGACAACAAATAAAAATAATACGTACACCTATATATAATTGGAAATAGAGTAGGAGTATATCACACACTTCGTTTGGACTAGGCGACTACTCTATTTCACCGTGAAGGACTTTCTTTAATTTCGACGAAATCAATCATGCAAAGAATCGTTTAAAAAATCAATCAGTTATGCAAATAATTCTTCAAAAAAATCCAATCATGCAATGCAAATACTTTTGGACCTACCCAATTAAAAACATGCTTATAAGTAGTGTCATCGCAGCTAGCAACATCATGATTTGGCCACTTGTTTTTGCTCTTCCACGAAAAATACGTCGCCTTTCGGTATTAAGGCCGGCCGGGAATTCGGCCGTTTGACGAGCAAAGCTAGCTACCTATCCACATATGCACACATATGGTCGATCCAAGCTAGTTAGGCCGCTTGATATTATGATTTTGATTGGACTAATGATGAGTGCGGCCGGGGCTAGTAGTACCACAATTTGCAATATGGATGACACGATGGGACGACTGGTCTCTGTCTCTCTTTGATCTAGCCCTAAACTACTTGTAATCAAAGCACCTTTTGGGGGTTTTATGACCAGTACACGGACTATCATCGTGTCGCAATCCATCTTCCAGCGGATAACCGTGCCGGCCGGGGCCAACATATTTAGTAGGAGTACATCAAGTACCACTATCACTAAGAGCCAGCCACATGATCAGAGCCACTAATGTGAAAGAAAAAAAATAATTCCATGTAAATTTATATTTTCTGGCAGCATCCTCGCGTGCCGGGTTCGAACCTCCAATGGACGAATTGGTTGGCCATAGTGAGAAAAAAAAAAGTTGTCTACCCATATACCAAAAGCACAGGTTTGTGGCACCGGTCCACTCACAGAGTAACACTCCTGTGTGCGGGCATGCTACAGGCTTCAGAGGTTTTTTCTTGGACTAAGTGATGAGGAGTTCCTTGCTTTAAGCACAATGCTCGGCCCGGGCACATGCTATCCCTTTGCAATCCGAGTTTCTGTATGGATATGGTGTGGTTTGATGTGGCTAGCGCGACTTTTGCATCTTGTCGTGTTGGGTGTGAAGGGAAGCTCTCAATTAGTCTATGATGAGACTGGCGTCAGTGACGTTAGCAGATGCTACACCTTCTTAGAGGCGTTCTGGTGAAACCCCTTCCCTCGTCTTCATGCTTTGAGGATCAATGTGGAAACTCTAGATGAAACCTTGGTCTTTCCTTGTCTTAGGATCAAGACGGTGATCCATCTTTGAATGATGTGACCTTTTTGAAAGCGTCAACGTGGAGATTCTCTACCTTTGATTCGAACAGAGAAAAATGGTGACATGAGTGTTGTTAGGACTAGTTAATGACGAAGCTTGAATGACAACTTGGTGCTCATTTTCTCTCTGTGGTGTCCCAAATAATGGTCGATGTCTTTTGGATTAATGGTCGTGTGAGGTTGGTAATTGTGCTTACTTTTAGTTTGGTCATAGCTTCAATCATACAATGGAGTTTTCATCATTTGGACTAGTTTTTTTGCTCAAAGTTGTTTCTCAATATCGGTGTAAATATGGTTTGATGACAATCGACATCACAAAAGAAGCCACAAACAATGACTAATCAGATTGTAATTTGGCTTTATGTTCTTTGAGAAACATGCCTAACCGCTAGCGGTGGCTACTTTCTATTAACCATTTGCATCTTCATCAAATGGCTAAAAAATATGAATCACATATATTTTTTTTTTTTTGCGCCAAAAAATATGAATGACATATATATATAGAATGCCGCCGGTGGTTAATTATGTACCAACAAGTTGACACATAAAAACATGTACTTTCCTCCGTAATGCAAATAGAAGTCCTTTTTCCATCCAAACGCTTAGAGCAAAAAAAGAAGTCCCCAGCGCATCGGCTCTGTTTTAGGACGGTCTTGCCCCTCCTTAATTACGCGGCACCTTCCTAATTACTCCACGCTAATCGCATCGAGTTTGCTCCCGTCCGTTTGCATGCAGCATGCATATCCAATCTCCTCGCCCGTTTGCATGCAGCTGGCTCCTCGCCATCGCCGGTCCCTACTCGCCATCGCTGCTCGCCTTCGCTAGAACACCGTCACGCCGCGTCGTCGTCCACCGGCCTGCCTAACAGCCCCATGCAAAAAGCAGAAAAACAAACTGGCAGCAGGCAAGGATCGAACCGGTGACCTCGCAAGGCAGCAGCCTCGGGACTCGTCGGGCTGGCCAACAAGCTGAGAAGATCTTTGTGCATGTTATACTCCCGTCTCCTTATTTATTAGGGGCAAACATGGAAAAATTAGCTCTAATTAATGACCTTGGTATGCACAATGGTGTCAAAAAGACTTCTTTTGCAGATTACGGAGGGAGTAGAGTACAGTATAACACATAGAAACATATACTGTCACCACTCACCGGTGGAGTAATAAATATAAAAAGTTTTCTTCCATCTGGAAAAGCATGCAATTCTAGGTTGTCAAAGTGGAGGTAGCCGAGATGAAAAATGACGCATGTGCCCATACCTCTGCAATGCATTGAAATGAAAGGGTTTTTTTTTTTTTTTTTTTTTTTTTTTTTTTTTTGCCACGTGGCTAGTACAGCAAGTTTCCATCACAGGCTACCCTATGGAGCTAAGTAGAATTGCATGTTTTAACCGACAAGAGAAAGGAGTGAGAATCGCTTCTTTATTAAGGGACAGAGGGTGTATATCATATCACCAGTCGCCAGTTGGGCAGATGACGATGCAAGCAGCGTAAACTAGGCAGAAGCCCAAAGGGGTACACGCACGAATGCATAGAAATGCCAACAACAGGCCAGCACTGTGAATGTTGGGCGAGCCGTTCAATTGCTATGTACGGGGAAGTTGATATCGAGCCGCTGGCGGATTGATGAACCCCACGACGTACAACACGGACAGCGTGCAGCCGCTCGAGAGCTGAGAGAGCAAGAGCAGCCAAGCACACCTGTGCTGGTAGCTAGACGCCATAGCATTAGCATGCAAATATGCAAATGATTTGTACTCTGCGCTACATGTCGTGTTGGATTGGGCCACGTACATGCATAATACAAGAGATGAATATGGCATGATATTGATATAATAGTGTGTGATGATAAGAATGATATATATACTAAGCTTGTTCTGATGTCTCCAAATCAGTAGTTCACTTTTGGAACTTTTCGGCTTATTTTTAACTGTTTAAAATCAGAGCGTAGTGTATAATAGATAAAAAAAAAAATCAATGTTAATTTTTCAAGTAAATTAACAACTACACTGAATCAAAAACATGCTAATTGTACTGATGTCTCTACTCTGAATAGTGTGATATTTTTTTAGCATGCCGACTTCACTTGCTTGGATTGGAGAGCGAGCTCGTGGAGTATGTCTTTCCTCCCGGATTGAAACGGAACAGCGAGCAAATAATGGAGCCAGGGCGGCAGGCACCGGCCTTTTAGGCAAGTGCCCAATCATTGTTTCGGGTCTGGATGACTCGAGCTTGTTAACCCGACAATATATATAGCTAGCATTATTATTGTTGACCATATAGAAACCACACAATGTGGTGATTGATGAGAGGAGAGAAATATGTATTGCTGCTCGTTTAATTTGATCGCACATTATCTCTCTCTCTCTCTCTCTCTCATGTGACTGCGCTGCGCCGACCATTTGCCTGTGATCCACATCATATAGTTTGTCTCCTTGTTGCACGGAGGTCAAGCTGTAATGGTCCGGGTTGCCATGATGATGCATGCTCGGGGACACCTGACTTCGGAAACGAGGCCTGGTCTTCTCTGTTGTTTAGAACAGAGGTTTGAACCTAGTATACTTGGAACTCATGTTATCGGAAAAAAAAAGAAGCAAAAGTCGACAGCAGCAAAGCGCAAGAGAGAAGGAAGCACTGAAGAGAGTAAAAGAGAAAACATTGTTCATTTTGTAGGACCAAGTCTTCTTCAGGGAAGTCAGATTAGTGGGTCTCAGAGTAAAACCAAGTAGTAGTACGTAAGCTATGGACGCAATCTCAAGGCACCTAAACAAGGGCTAAGAATCTGTTCGGCTGATTTTAATTGATGATTGATTTTGGCTGATTAAATAAGAGAACCAACCAAAGCAAGCTTTGTTTTTAATTTGTTTTTTATTCTATCTCCATTCATCTGAGCTAGGGACGATCACAGTAGTACTCGTAATTAGTAATAAATAAATCATTCATAAACCACTCCAACTTGCCCTGCCTCGCAATAAACAGACAAGCTTTGTGGCCGGAGTTGGCGCGTCCAGTCAGCAGCCGTGTGTCAGGTTTCGACCGCCGAACAGAGATGCCGTCGTCATCACGAGCACGAAGCTAGGACGATGCACAGGGGCACATAGTAACGGTCACGCACACATCAAAAAAGGTAACCAAAAAGCAAGCTTTGTAATAAATCCATCACAGATCACGAGCCACTCCAACTTGCCCTGCTAAACAGACGAGCTTAAAAAGATGGCCGGAGTCGCGAGCTTGGGTGGCGCGTCCAGTCAGCAGCCGTGTGTCAGGTTTTGATCGAAGTGAACAGAGCACGAAGAGAGGAGTGCACGGGAAGGGAACGGTCGCGTGGCAGCCGACATGCATCCATGCACGCACGAGCCAGCACGACGGTGGCGGTGGCGGTGGCACTGGCACGCTACCTGGATGCCGGGTTCTCTTCGGTTGGTACCTAAAAATCAATCACCAATTTATCAAAAACAAAATCAGTCACCAACAATGTGCATGCATGCATAAGGCATAAGCATGGGTGTTTGGTGTATTTTTGAGTGAAGTGAAGGCGACGGAAGCCGGATCGATCATGCACAGGCATGTGCCGTAGCGTGCGTCTCTGACTGTGTACCTTCTCTCTGCTTCAAAAAACATCTTTGAAAAAAAAGATGAGTGAAATCCCCTTGGCCGGCAAATGTAGCGTGAGTAGCCGTAGGGGTACAGCTGTAGATGCACGCAGGGCAACGGCGCGGACCACGTAGGCTGGCTCCAAAGCACGAGGCGGGCGCCGCGTGTCGAGGCGGACCACCTCAGCTGCCACCGCCGGGCATTGCATTGACTGACTTATGGTGGCTACAGCCTGCAGGCCTGCAGCGCAGCAGCATGACGTGACTGCCAGTTGGTATGGTACAGGCAGGGCGTACGATACGATCGCTGGCCCTACGGCGCTCTCACGTCCGTCCACGTGGGTGATCGGGCTGCGACGGCCGTCCGATCCATGCATGGCCTTCATTGGGCGGCGCCCCGGCCCTCCCCAAGGCCCAGGGTGACGCACGAAAATGAGCTTGTTCCGGTATTGCCCTTCGACCCCGGCCGCGGCTTCTGTCCGTGCAAACAGCTCTTCTCATACATGCATGCTTGGATTGTAAAATGTGTTGTGTCATAGTAAGCCCAGCGGCTAATTACTAATAAAAGTCTAATCGATGCACGGTTGACTCGACATCATCGATTTGAGATTTGTAGTATTATATCCTAGTAGGAGTATTTGGCTACTTACTCCGTACTGTGTAACCACCAGTGATTAATACTGCCATGTGCTCCTCAAATCCCATCTTAAAAAGGTTGCCCGTGAAATGAAATGAAAACGGCTTGAATACAGCCCGTATATGCATGTATGTGCTGCAGTAAGTCAGTAACATGTGTACGTATGACCAGGCGTACGTACGGAGTGTTGTATGGTACGTACAAGCCGTAACGTGCACCCAAAAGCCAAAATCCATATCGGCCTGTGACTATGAGCTTGCTTGATTTGGATGGATCGTCATTTTCAAATGTGCTACGTGCCATTGTATGTTATGCTTCCATGTGAATCATGATTGTTTTGCTCCCGTGCATTGCATGCATGACGGCTTGTGTAGCGTACTTGGTAAGGAATACATACCGTACTACACCAATACCCATGCACGGTGATTTATTTGATCGATCTATTACTTGTTTGTCAATATATAATGCACCGCCAATAATAATTGGGTTTAGAATAAACTAATTAGCTAAAAATGAAATCGATTATATATGGAAACAGCGAAAGTACTGAATGAACAGTACTAGTTGCGTGTAGGGCTGCCTCTCGCTCATAGCTAGTAATAAATTGGCAGCAGTCGCTTAACACAGGACGGACGGACACATAAGCTCACTGTGCTTCTCTTTAATATTAAAACACGAGCTGGTGGTGCTCCTTTTTTATTAGTGTGTAGTACTACTCCGTTGCATAAATTTTTCACAAAATAAGACTGCAATCTTCTCCATTGCTTTTGTTTCAAAGATGAGGATTCTTGCTAACTTTAACTAAGTTCTCCACTCCAAATTAAACAAGGCTAACTAACTAGTGGACACAGTTGCTCCTTCAAGGTTTGTGCTAGTACAAAAAAAACACATACAGTACACCCAGCACTTTTCAAATTGAGCTCAAAGAGTGATCACTAACCAGACACTGCATCACACAAACCATGAAGGAATTAGTGGTCCGTTCTCCACCCTTCCCTAATTTCTTTAATTCTTTAATCCATCTCCAAAGGTTGGTGATCATCATCACCCAAAACCAGTCCACCCAACAGCAAGATCTTTCGCCCTTATTCCCTGCCCCTAAAGATGCTAATAATTCCTTGACACGTACATGCCCCTTATCATCCGTGACTCCAAGTGCCTGTCGCCTAAAGCCCCAAGGCATCCATCACCCCAAAGCCAGCACTTGACCCGTCCAATAACCAACAGACTACTACTATAGGTTTCTGATGACTGAATTAAATAAAAACAAAGCTTAGCTTACCCGGCGAATGCAGGCATGATTCGGTCTCTCTCATCAGTCTCAGGATCCACGGGAAAGCATGCAGTGCTAGCTCTGATCTAACTCTGACAAATGCTAAGTTTATTTAAAGGGCATGCAGCATGCATGGAATCATCGGCCAGTGGAAGGACCATTCATCACACATTCATGTATCATTTAATTATCTACTACCATACTTGTTAATTAACTGGTTACTACTACTACTTTTTTAACAAATTGCTATAAACAATTTTATTGGATGACAAGATTTGTTTGTCTATTCCTCCTAGTTTGGTCAGGTCTTGGCATCTGATGGATGGATGGAATCAGAGATAGATCCCTTGCAGCCAAGGGAATAGAAAACCCCACTTGGAGGGGGTCACTATGTAGGCACTAGCTCGATTAGATCTCTGTGTTAATATTGGTTCCAGTTGTTGAGTTTGGGATTTGATCGATTTAGTTGACACATGCTCGCTCATAAGTGGATTCATAGGAAGTGTGTCTAGTTGTGGTAATGTTTGGCCACAGACATATGCAATGCAAACCGGCTTTATTTTCGAGAAATGACATCGAAACATCAATCATGTGCTTTGGTAGTAGAAATTGGATCCCTTAGTCATCCCCTAAGCTTTAGTCACTTTTAGTCATCATCCATCGGGAACTTTAGTCACTTTTAGTCGGGTGTTTGACATTTTAATTATGGACTAAAAGTGACTAAACTTTAGCGACTAAACTTTAGGGACCCCAAATCAAACACGCCGAGGGACAAGTACTCTCCATAAAATGTGCTCGTTGGGATGAGAAGGCAACTCAAAATTTTCATGGAGGCAATCCTCATTTTTATTATTATTATTTAGATGTTTTACTTATCTATTGAGTTATATTTGTATATAGATCACATGTCGTGAGTTCAAATATATTAAACCGTTGATATATGTATCTTTTCTTCACTGTAAAGTAGGTTTTTTTTTAAAAAAAGATGAGACATACACGTTTTGACAAATTTGACTAGGTGGTTTGAACATCAGTATCATCATGGAGAGGGAGTGAGACGAACAAAGGTAAACATCACGGCTTGCCATCTAGGTTATCTTGCTTTGATGGGGATCTCTTCCTACAACTTGTATTTGACATGCGTTTGGATGATTGTAACTATAATAAGTCATACACGGATGGAATGAACCCTTCATGAACAGTGACGTCTCTCCTACTTTCACTAAAACGAAAGACAACATTTTTTGAAGCAAGTACTTATCCACAACTATAATTAGTTAAGCAATTTCTAAGAATGGCTAAAATATTTTTCAACACATGAATGTTGAGTACGATTTACACACGATCCCTGTTGGTGTCTAGAACTTCAACAATAAATCCTTGTGTCACTATCTACAGTGTTCCGAAAAGATAGCTACAATCTCTTAATTTAACAACAATTTCTGATATTTTCTTTCACTAGATAAGTAGATATAAGAACCAGAGGAGGCAATTAGTTGGCGTTGAGCAAAAAAGAAAATACAAATAAACAAAAACAAAGCCAGACATCTAAGATTTCTAAATGAGTTTTGTACATTTTATTCAATCACACATGTTCAACATTCTCACTATCACTAAGCTGGTACAGTTTCCATTGTTTTTTTTTTCAAAATTTAATTAAAATCTAAAATATACATCTGGCCCCAACAAAGAAACAAAATCGTTGTTTTGACTTCGTCTTTGTTAGATACAGGGTGTGAGATGCGGCTTCAATTAGCATGGCTGATTAGTGAATGCAGGTGAACAAAGACGAAGCATGTGGTTCTTATCTAGTGAAAGAAAAATATCAGAAATTGTTGTTAAAGAGTTGCAGCTATCTTTTAGGAACACTGTAGATAGTGATTCAAGCCTAGTTGTTAGAGCAGTATCATCCAGCAACGATTCAAAGCCTAGTTGTTAGAGCACCTCATCCAATTTGACTCCTGTGAGAATGAATAAAGCAAAAAAAAAGCAAAAAAAAAGTCTAAAATAATAGAAAACTAAAAAAATACGCTGAAGTTTCCCCTACTAACTTTAGTGAGACATTGATAAACAAAAAAAAAATAAAGAAAGAAGTTTGAACCATTTCTTAATCCCTTGATGGGAGCATTATTGATGAAAAGAAACACACAAAAAAAATGGCATTTATTTCACTCTACCCCGGGCTCAGACCCTGAAATCTGATAAAATCCACTCCAACGTCCCCCACTCTCCATTATTCTTCCTTCCTCCTCTCCTCTCTCTCTCTCTCTCTCTCTCTCTCTCTTCTCCCCACCGCCCACCCAAGCACGACGCACCCGCAGGCCGCAGCGCACAGTTCCGCTCGTCCGCCAACACCCGGCCGCCGGACTGCACCGCGCCTCGAGCCCCGGCCGATTTGTGTGCTTTGCGGCCTTGTGGGCAGGCTAGCCACCCGGCGGCGGCGGCATCATAGTTCATTGTCCATAGCAGCAAGTACGCTGCTACGAGCTACGACGGTCCGGCCGGCGAGGCGCAGGTTGACCGCTGAAGGCTACAGCTGCTGTGGCCTCAAGGGTGGCCGGTGAGAGCAGCCGGGCGGCAGCATATCTCCCCTCCGCTGCTCTACCCTCCGAGGCTCTGAGTTCGGTCCTCGGCTCTTCCTCCTCCTCCCTCGTCGTCGCCGGTGACCTCCGCGGAGCCGCGTGGATATACCTTGCCGGGGAGATCTGTCTGCCGTCTCTACGGGCAGGTATCAAAGCTGGAGCGTGGTTACTTGCTGCATTCGGCCTCCCGCATCTCCTCCTCCACGTGCGCGCCCGCCCGGCCTCCCTAGAGGGCTCTGGCTCTGAAGACCTCTGAAGACTAAGCCAAGCTCCCTGCGCTGCTGTGCAAGCGGCCCACCCTTCCTGCCTGCCGCCGATACTCCCTGGTACTGGGGATGCCTGGATCCTCTGTCTAGTGCTGCCGCTGCCAGTGCTTGTCATCCCTCACTCTGGGGGAGATCCGTCCGGGCGTGGATTGGTTTCTTCTTGTCTGGGTGAGTGATCCTAGCTTGTTTGGGTGATGCTCGGGGAGGTCGTTTTCCTGGAACTCATCCTTTGCTCTGGCCCTGAGCAATCAAATCGAGCATTAAGTTGTGGATTTGTGTTTTCCGTCGCGCTAGGTCCGACTAATCCCGTTCATCCATCTGTGGAGCGTGCAAGATCCTTCTCTCCCTGCCCCCACCCAAAAATATCGGTTCATCAAGCTGTCATGGCCCACGCGAAGTCCATCCCTGAACCTGCCGACATCATGTTTTTCTTCTTCTTTTATTTTATTTTTAGGCACAAGAATAGTCAAATGTTGCTCACAGGGTACATTGGTGCCTTAGATTTGTTAAAAAAATGTATGAATTTGGTAAAGAGAAAAAATTAGTGGGCTTCAAGGGGCTGAAAATCTCAACATTTGCAGAGGGAACCTCATTTTCATCGGGTTGTTTATAGGAGCCAGAGTTTATTCTTCGTGAACAGTGTATTGCTGGCTTGCCAGTAGATTTAGTTCTTCCATTTCTGCTTCCATTTCTGCTAGTAATAGATGGACATTTGATTTGCCCCCATTCTACCTGTCCAGACCTGTCCTTTACTTTTAGCCTAAGAAAAGGCCTTGAGAAATATTCAGAGTGAAATGCTGATGTTATCTGTTTTTCCTGTGATTCTTGCAGTCAGATGTTGGAGCTCAGGTAGTAGCCAACAATGGAAGCAATGGAGGCCGAAGAACGTCCTTTTCTCGCTAATGATGCCAAGGTATCATCTTACAGTAATTTTTTTTTTTTTTCCATAAGATCTTTACAGTAAATATGTCTGGTATTCCTGTTAATCTGTTGTTTGCCTGCCCTTTGTAAGTACATCTTAAAAGCCTGTATTGTTTGTTAATAAATGAGAACTACCTTTCCTTTTCCATATTGTTTGGGCAGTCTTTGTTTCAATGGTTAGTACTATCACAATGCTTTGATTTCTGTAATAAGTTACTGGGACCGTATAGCCTTCCATTTTAGGGTTTACTTAATTTCGCAGTGAATCTGAAGAAATTTTGGTTTTACGCAGTTGCATGCAGGAATTTGTAGAGCATTTCATCCTTCTGTATCTAAGCTTTCCGCAATTTTCCCGTTCATCGAAGCATCAAGACCCAGAAGCAAGTCTGGTATACAGGCATTGTGTTCACTACATGTAGCTCTTGATAAAGCCAAAGGGCTTCTTCAACATTGTGCAGACTGCAGCAGACTTTACTTGGTAACTTCTTATTCCCTTGCCCTACTACTGCTGCAACACACTTCTTTCATCTGTATGGAATTTCTTCTTGTAATTTTTTGCAATTGGAACAACTTTTTAATAGATATTATATTTCACTTCTAGGCCATCACTTCAGAAACTGTGCTTTTAAAGTTTGAGAAGTCTAGAAGCCAGCTTCAGGAGAGTCTAAGGCGCACTGAAAGCATAGTAACGGAAGATATCGGCTGTAAGGTAAATTGTGCACAGAACTCATCTAGTAAATATACTTGGTTCACCAATCTTTGACATTTTGGTTTTGTTGCATTATGATTTTGTGATTATTACAGCGCGTGAATACGTACTGACATTCTGAACATGTTTCTGTACAGATTGTGGAGATTGTTGGTGAGCTGGAGGAAATTGTTTTTACATTGGATAGATCAGAGAAGGAAGCTGGTGATGAACTGATCAATTTGCTCCAGAGAAACAATAAAACAAATGGTTCCAATGACAGTGGGGAGCTTGAGGTCTTCCATTTGTCTGCTCTTAAATTGGGAATTACATCTTCTAGGGCAGCACTAACCGAGAGAAGAGCCCTTAAGAAGCTAATTGAGAAGGCTCGTACTGATGAAGACAAGCGGAAGGAGCTTGTTGTGTCATACTTGTACAATCTCATGAGGAAGTACTCAAAGTTCTTCAGAAGTGAGACTGGTGATGATACAGATTCTCAGGGGTCGTCTCCATGCTCACCAACAGTATTAGGCATGGATGATATGTATGGACCGTACAGCAGTGGTCGTGCATTCAGTAGACAGCTTTCGAAAGCATTCAGTCGCTCAATTCGAGGTTTGGATCTTTCAATTCTAGGCTTGGATCATTCAATTGCAGACGTGGTGGAGGTCCAAGGTCTGAGAATATGTCAATCCCTCCTGAAGAACTTGATTGCCCTATTTCCTTACAACTCATGTATGATCCAGTAATAATTTCATCTGGGCAGACTTATGAGCGTATTTGCATTGAGAAATGGTTCAATGATGGTCACAGCACATGTCCTAAAACACAGCAGCAACTTGCCCACCTGTCATTGACCCCAAACTACTGTGTTAAGGCGCTGATTGCCAGCTGGTGTGAGCAGAACGATTTTCCAGTTCCTGATGGTC
This sequence comes from Hyparrhenia diplandra, assembly GCA_015847255.1. Lineage (NCBI taxonomy): Eukaryota > Viridiplantae > Streptophyta > Magnoliopsida > Poales > Poaceae > Hyparrhenia > Hyparrhenia diplandra. Next base: position 47,589 of record JADLZK010001164.1, on the reverse strand, counting down.
CACCAGGTACTTTTGATGTAAATTGGAGACTTGCTTTCTCTGACACTGAGGCTACAGGTTGTGTGTCTGTTGAAAGTTTTGATTGTACTAATGCAAAGAGTGTCAAGATTGTCCCAATGGAGAATGTTAGAAAGGAGGAGCCAGCAAACAGTGAATCAGGAACACTGGATGACAGCTCTTGTAACGATTTCGATTTGAATGAGGGCTATGGAAACTTGCTGCTCTTGCTTCATGAAAGAAGTAACATGATCAAGCAGTGCAGGTTGGTGGAGCAGATAAGGTATCTTTTGAAAGATGACGAGGAAGCAAGGATCCAGCTGGGCTCAAATGGGTTTGCCGAGGCACTGGTTGAGTTCTTGAGGAATGCTGTGAATGATGGAAATGAGAAGGCACAAGAAGTTGGTGCGATGGCTCTTTTCAATCTTGCTGTCAACAATAACAGGTATTATTTCCTAGTGGTGTGGTGCTCGCTGATTCTTGCTAGATGAAAATACTTATTATTACTAAAACTTAGTGAAGTATTTTTGCTTATTAAAACCTTTTCTTATTTCAGAAACAAGGGACTCCTGTTATCTGCTGGAGTCGCCGATCTACTTGAGCAGATGATATCAAATCCACGCCTATCTGGTCCTGCCACAGCACTCTACCTTAACCTTTCCTGCCTTCCTGATGCAAAGGCGTCCATCGGTTCGAGCCAGGCCGTGCCATTCCTAGTCGACCATCTGTATAGCCAAGATGCCAGCGACATGAAAAGCAGCTCCTGCAAGCATGACGCCTTGTATACGCTGTACAACCTCTCGAACCATCAGGCCAGCGTCCCGGCGCTTCTAACCGCTGGCATTGTGGATGCTCTCCACTGCCTCGTCACAGACTCAGACTCTCCAGAGTCAGAGGGGCTTGGTTGGACAGAGAAGGCTCTCGCGGTGCTCATCAGCCTCGCAGCCACCCAAGCTGGCAGGAAGGAGATCATGTCCACCCCGGTTTGGTCAGCACGCTGGCGACGCTGCTGGACACAGGCGAGCCGACAGAGCAGGAGCAGGCGGTGTCGCGTGCCTCCTGGTGATGTGCAGCGCCGACGACAAGTGCATCGCGCCGGTGCTCCAGGAAGGGGTGGTCCCATCCCTGGTCTCCATCTCGGCGGCCGGGACAGGGAGGGGCAGGGAGAAGGCCCAGAAGCTCCTGAAGTTGTTCAGGGAGCAGAGGCAGCGGGATGCGCCGCCGCCCCAGCAGCAGCAGCAGCTGCAGAGCCAGCTGGCCGAGGGCGGGAATGGAGGCGGCGGTGGCGGTGGCGCTATTGTGTGCCACCGGGAATCAAAGCCGCTGTGCAAGTCCAAGTCCAGGAAGCTGGGCAGGACGCTGAGCTCGCTGTGGAAGAACAGGGGCTTCTCGCTGTACCAGTGCTAGGATGCATGTAGAGTAGTGTTTTGAGTTGATCAGTGGGTATGTACATCATCTTCTTGTTTTTCCACCTGGTCTTTTTCTTCTATTGTTCTGTTTGGGGTAATAAACAAGTAAAAACCTTGATGTTCTTCCCCCCCTCCTCGGTGGGGCGATGTAGGGCATTTTCCAGTTTGACCTTTGTCAAGAGATGTGTACAGTTGTTTCTTCTTCAGTCTCCGATACTCTACTCCCTTTTCAGATCAGAGCGTCCCCCCCCTGAAAACCCAACACGTCCTGCAGCTTACAGGCAACTGATTGTTTCTCCAGCCTTATGATGACTCTCTTTGTGCTGTACTAGTACATTGCATTGTGAGGTGTAGACGCACATCTCTTTTATAAGCAGCCTGAAGCAGCAGGGGCCCTGAACCTGACGCAAAAACCTAACCAGAGGTCCAGAGCTGAGAACAGGCTTGCCCCATGGCTGACTGAGATCACTGAAAGACATGTGATGCTCCAGAAAGCTGCCCGGCTAGCGCACTGCTCCCTCCGTCCCACTGAGTTTGTCACCCTGGATTCTGTGCCATCTTATTTGATGCTTCGTCTTATTTAAAATTTTTGCACAAATATAATTTATTTTAAGTGCGACTTATTTTATCAATGAAGATACTGAATATTGATTAATTTATTTTATGATTTGCATAAATATTTTGAATAAGACGGATGGTTAAACACGAAGTTTAAAAAGTTAAAACGACAAACCCACGACCGAGGGAGTACTCCGCGTGTGTGGCGACAATGTAGGGTTGGGTAAGATTGACAGCAAGTCAGCAAGTGAAGCGATCAGGGCAGGAGAAGGACAATGACGCCTCGTCGCAGATGAAAGGGGAAGTAATGGCATCCGCACATCCTGCCGACAGGAATCGACGCCAAGCTCGACGCTCGTTGACGCCTCGGCCCCGACATCACAGGGTGGCTAGGCTGGGCGGACGGACGGGGGTCCCGTTCGTTCCGTTCTTGCAATCATCACCATTCACCACCAAGGTGTTGGATCCATCGCTTCGCCTTTGCATTTTGCGTAGCTCAGTCGATCAACTGCTCTCCTGCTGCTTTAATCTCCGTCCACGCACGACCACGAGTCCACGAGGTTAATTTGAAAGGCACGGGCCGGTCAGGAATTATTTGTGGCGGGAAATCAAGCAGGGCAACGCAGCCGCAACGGCTCCGATCGACCGAAGGCATTGCAAGGCGAGGCCTCCACGGCTCCACTCAACCAAGCGAGCGGTAGAAAAAATTTGGAAGAGCCGAGCACAAAAAAGAGGCCCTGCCCCCGCGGAAAAAGAGGCCTCGAGAGAATCCAATTCCAATTCCAGCCTCACGTCCCCCTCGCTGCCCGCTTTGTTTTACATTCCATTGCGTCTGTCCCATTGCATTTGCAGCTCTCCTTCCGTGCTCGCACGCTGCGTCCTCCTGCTTCCCACCCTTCCCGTGCCCGGCACCGGCAGCCGGCAGGGGCAGGCAGGAGGAGAGAGGATCGCCACACACCCACCGCCGCCCCGGCCCCGGCGGATGTCGGATCGGGAGCTCCGTCCTCTGCGCTCCATCAGTATGTTCCAAACGCCAATCATCCATCCCCCGGCCTGCAACTGCATGCGTGTTTCTTTCGAGCGCTAAGAATAGGCTTTGTTTATTTCTTTTTTGGTGGCGATCGGTGATCGAACATGATTCCTTTGCTCCTTCTGGTAGCTGCTGCTGTTCCTGGCTTGTTTATGGTTCAGAGATCGTTGGTTTTGGACGCCATCGGGAATAAAGTGGCTGCATCATTGCTGATTATACAAAAGACACCATAACAATGATAAGCTACCAATGGTGTAGCAGCAAGATGCCTTTTCTATCTCTACATATATTCCCCTTTTTCCACCAATCCTTTTGCTTGTTATCTGTCTATAACGGTATACTATGGTAGCAGTTCTGAACCTGCATCTTCAGAGATCGATCGAAGTGGGTCCTTCTTGTGTTAATAAAATCAGAAATTTAGAAACCGGATGGAGAAAACAAATAATCTCCTCCTGACAATACAATCCACGCTACTAATCTTATGTCTAAAGTAATACAACTTGTTTTCTTTATGTGCGGGCAATCGCCCATGGAGGTTTCAATCGTGGGCAAGATGTTCTTTCTGGTTTACAGAACATACACCTTATGAACTGCACTGACGTGACGCTGCCCTCACGTTTGATTACAGGAATCACAGGGGACGGTCGATGCCTGTTCAGGTCCGTTGCTTATGGCGCTTGCTTGAGGAGAGGAAAGCATCCACCAAGCGACAGCGCCCAGAAGGAACTGGCTGACGAGCTTCGAGCCAAAGTGAGTGCCCATCATCTGGGCTTCGTTCTGATTACTAAATGCATCCTTGTTTGATACATATCTTTATTATTATTAACCTGCTGTTGTGTGACTTGTGTCTGTTCCAGGTAGCTGATGAGTTTGTCAAGAGAAGAGGAGACACTGAATGGTTCCATCCTATTTCCATTATTACTTTTGTGATATTTTAGTTTCCCTGGACAATTTTTTCTCCACTGGGAGTAAACAGGAAAATCATATGTTCAAAATGGACAGATTACTGTAGTGGACATCTGTTTCTGCAAACAAACTATTCCCATACAGCAACTTTACACCTTTGTTGATACAAGTCTCAAAGTAGTGTCATCCTTAAATTCTACGTCAAAAGAATATGCTTTAGCTTCAAATATTATATAAAGATGACTGTCACATTAATTCTTTTTCAATATTAGGTTCCTTGAAGGCAACTTTGAGAGTTATGTGAGACAGATGAGAAAGCCTCATGCTTGGGGAGGAGAACCTGAGCTGTTCATGTGTTCCCATGTTCTCAGGTTGGCGGCCAACTTATCTGTGCTAATTAAGTGCGGCCTTTTTGTTCATTATGGTAAGTGACAACCGAGAAATGTTGCATTGCAGGATGCCCATCACCGTCTACATGTACACAAGCAGCTCTGATGGCCCTAGGATCATAGCAGAATATGGCCAGGAATATGGAAAGGATGATCCAGTCCGCGTTCTCTACGATGGTTACGGGCACTATGATGCACTACAATCAAGACTGTAAGTACAGCACTGTACAAAATCCGACAATAAGCAGACTTTGCACTGCTAAATTACTATTTTGCCATCAGTATTCCACTTAACTCGGAACCAATAACCCCCCTGTAAAATTGCAGGCGAAGTGTGTAGATAACCGGGGACTTCCTAAGCCTCTTCTATAGGACAGCTACATAACTGTGAGCAGCTCAAGATTTAACGATGCTATTTTGCTCCAACTCGACACAACCATAGAGCAAATACGAAATTATACCTGGCTTGACTGTACCGGTCTTTACTGTTCTTCAATGTTTGATGTATGAATAAAAAAAAACTCGATACTGTGCCAGAAAATCAGTTGAGCCGCCTGGTACCATGCCCAGCATCAAGTGAACGTGTAAAGTTTCTCCAATCATTTTGCACAACAGTATGGCTCTAGAGAGTTGGTATATGGGGGCGAGCAGAATATTCTTTTGTCCAATTTGACACAAAGGTTCTCTAGGGATGGCTGCATAAAAAAGGCTGAATGCTCATGTTGTCATATTAAAATTCTCTTGGACTTGTATAGGATGGCATGAATGTTTAGTGCTCATTTATACTGGTTCTGAGTTACATGTCAAAATCTAGTAACCTGCAAAATGAGCTCGGTGAAATATGAACACACATGATATTCCTACAATATTTTTTATCAGCAACAATCCCGATTGCGTTGAAAGGGAGGACTTTTTACACACGCCACCGCGTCACAGTAATTAACTTACGATAGCCTACTTGTCACCTTCTAGTCTTCAAGCCGTTGACACTAAGTCACTAATCCGTGGTACAACCAAGAAAGAGAAGCTGAGTCATGGTCCATGGAAGCCCGCACGATCAGGCAGTTCTGCAGCCTGATCTTCTGAAGCAACAATTCTGGTTTGGCAATCACATTGTTACGACATAATAATACCCTTCTCCGTCCTTCTGCTTCTCCAGCATCAGCAGCTCAGGCAACAACAGTTTGCTTGGTCGTGTTTAGCTTCTGCAAGGATCCAAATTTAGCATAGTGATATATTTTTATTTGTAGGTATGTCGAGTTAAAACTCAAGTCACAAATATTAATTTGGTTTGAGAACAATACCTCAACTTGGTCCTTGAGCTCTTTGATGTAATCTACAGCAAGGTCCAACATGTCCGACGTATTTGTTTGCTGCATATTCAGGAGAAACACTAATAAACATACTGATGAAATGGAAAGCCATGAACAACTTATTCCGCGTGAAAAATCCTACGGATGATAATGGCCGTGGCTTATTGCAGTTAACCAGCTTAATTTACCTTGTCCATGTTGGGCACAAGATCTTGCAGCTTCTTCAGCCTCTTGCTAATCCTCGTTCTTCTTTCCTGAACGTCAACAAGGAAAATAAAATTGATTTCTGTTTTGACATCCAATATCAGAGCTGGCACCGTTGCATACCTTGATACTAGCGCTTTAGCAAATGAGTTGGCAGCTGAACTAACCCTCTCGGCGATGCTCCGCGGGTGAGTTGCGCAGCCGCGCTTCGCACGGACTCTGCAGGCGACGGAGTCCTGCTGCAGCTGGAGGTAGTCGTCCATGCCGGGCATCTCCAAGTCCAAGGACGAGTTGGACAAACCGAACTGGAAAATACATAGCAAGCCAAAACAGCATACTCCAATCAGCACGGAACCACACCATCGATGATGCCGGGGCGCGCGGCAAGGCAAGAGCGGGCGCGCGCTGACCTGCGGGTCAATGTTGCTAAAGCTGGTGACCATGTCATCGCCAGTGTCCACCTTGGGCTTCTTGCTGGGGGACGAGAACATGATGGAGTTGGTGTCGTCCCAGGAGCTGACGGAGAAGTTCCTGGAGAGGTAGGAGGAGGACTGTGCCTGCGCGGCGCCACCGACGCCGTCACTGGAACTGTTGCATCCGCCGGTGACGATGCTCTCCCCGATGTCGGGTATCATCCCCATCTCGGAGATCTGCGGCAGGTCCTGCCTGGAGAAGCTCCACTGCGAGCTGAGCTGCCTGTGGCCGTGGCCCATCGCGGCGTCGCTGCCCGCCGCCTGCGAGTAGCTCCCCATCCCTCCGGTCGCGGCCATTCCTGCATCAGAAAGAAAGACACGTCAGCTGTGCTTGTGCATGTCGTCGCAACTCGCAACCATCTGTTGTGTTCATCAGAACTGAAATGAAACGGTGGTGATCATGAGGAAAGGAAGCAGCTTATTCAGACGTCATGCAGGTACGTGTAGCTGACTCGTGGCCACATGTCAGTGAGCGTTCGTGGAGTTTGAAAAGGCATTATTTGTTAAATTTATTATAGTATTTATTTATTCACGCTGTTTTCCAACAGTATAATTTTAAGAAAGAAAAACATTTTACCATTGCTAGAAAAGATTTGTTCTCGAATGCTTTCGGCTCCATAGTGCGAAGCCACTTTGTCCAACAGCCATCAGCCACATAATTAAGTTATGTTCCCCGAAAAGTATGCTGTTGCCATCGATCTGTTTACGCTAAGCTGCTGCTGACGCGTTCCACACTACGTGCTGGCAAAATGCTACTATAATTGAAAAGCTACTAGAATTGAATTTTCAAACCCCAACAAAACGTCAAGATCGTATTTGTACTATAATTCAGATCCGCGATTTCTTCTTCATTATTTATTCACTGTACTAGGAGTACTCGTAGTGGAAAAGTCGTTGGTGCGACAGGTGACAAGCGGCGCCCACTCCCAGGTTCGGGTTCGGCGCTGCTACGTTCGGATTCGGCCAGGAACGGTCGCGTCACGTCACGGACGTCGGCAGCATGGAGTATACGAAACTGGATAGGAAAGGCCGCCTTTCCGAAATCCGAAAAGAACGCCGCGGCTCCTACGCTTGCTGGTCTGATCTGATCTTTGGCCTCGCCTGTTTCAGTGCATCCGGCTGCTGCAGGTGCGTTGCTACTGTCACTACCACCGATCGAAGCCCAAAGGGCAAAGGCACCATTGTTAATTAAGTTAATTAAAAGCTCTGCTAAAATTTAATTAATTAAAGCCGAGAACATTTGAATACGCACTGCACTGCACATGTGCGCCCGGTGAGACTCGCGTCACAATGACCAAATGGCTGATTTGCGATAACTACCCAATTTGGACTAACTATTTGATACAGAATATTGAACGAGATTTGTTTGTTTAATCACCCATCGTTGGAGCAACGACGACGCAATTGGGCGATCAGAGCAGAGCTGGAGACTCAGGAGTATTATTCTACGGTCACCGTGCACATGCCAGCAGCCAGCCAAAATCAGCGAGACCAAAGACTTGACCAACATTGGTTGATTTACCGCGCTGAGTACGGATCACTAACTAGCTTATCTGATGCTGAAAGTGCAGTAATTACAGTTACCTTCATTTACTCTAACCTTGGATTCAAATTCAACAATCAACATGATCGTGCCTCCTAATTATCGCAAGCACAAGCTGGATGGGATGGAGTAGGCAAGGGGACAATCGGCGAGGCGGAGAGAGCATACGTACCGTGTTGGTCGGCCATGAGGCGGGGGAGAGCAGCCCGGCAGGGGAACTGCTGTGGCGGAACAGCGTGGAAGCCGCCGGAGCCGCCGCCGCCATCGGGTGCTGCTGCTGCTGTGCTGCTGCTGATGTGACTGCGTATGCTGCTGCGGCGGAGGAGGCACGCGGATCTCGCCGGAGCCGCCATACGCGCGCTCGAGGGGCCGCCCCGCCGCCGCCACCGTCGGTGCGGCAGCTTGACTCGCAGGAGGTGAGCCCCGACGACTCGGCGGAGTAGAACCGGCTCACGGGCGGTGGCGGTGGCGGTGGCGCGGGGTCGCCGCGGATCACGGACTCGGCGATGGCGGCCAGGAGCGAGCCCGGCGCGGAGCCGTACCGCGCTAGCCCCCGTGACCCTGCGGTGGGCCCCATGTCCTGACGGCGGCGGACGCATCATCGCCCCGTGACCGTGCTGCGCCGTCGGCGGCGTCAGGCGGTTCAGGTTCATGGCTGCTGGCTGGACTGGTTGCTGCTGTCTCGCGCGCGCGATCGCTGGTGGAGTGCCGACGCCGCTGCTCTGCTCTCCCCCGGCAATCAATCCGGTGGCTCTCTTCTGAGCGCCTGACTGCCTGCCAACCTGTCGCGTCGACTGGACAGTGGTGAGGTGTGAGGTGCGTGCGTGCGAGGGAAGCGGATGTGCGGTGGTGCGGGCGCGGTGGCTGCTGCTGCTGCTTTTGAGCACGCGGCCTCCGGGGCCAGGGGGATGGATCATGCTCTCATCATCTCATGGATGGGGATGATGGTTCATGCACCGCGTTGGGGGTGGGGCCCATATGGACGAGAGAGGGGTGGAAGGTGTGTGTGGCAGGCGCGGTACAGATGGACCGAGACCGGGCCGCCAAGTCAGCCGCAGGTGTGGCTGGCATACTTGCCATGTGCGTGCGTGCGAGCCGACATGCGACGCTGACCGGCCCGCGACTGGGCTCTCGCTCGCTCTGTTTGGGCTTTCCGCTTTCCGGGCCTGGGTCAAGGCCGACATGACTCGCTGCTCGGCTGCTGCGGCTCAGGGTGGTCATCAGCGAGACCGAAACCAAAACCGTTATAACTAGCAGCACCGGTTTTGTGCATACTCCATCATCCATGCGTCGCGATAGGGCTTAGCGGCGGTTAGGTGATAACCGCGCGCACTGCGGATGCCGCTGTCCCTATCGGCTCATGTGTCTCATCTGGATCGATCACATATTCAGATGCCTGTATATATATGCTTTTCGTTTTCTACTAGTGCCACGTCTCCATCGTTTAAAATCATCAGCCAAGGATAAAAAGTGTGTGTTGTGATTTCCATGCGGCAGTGAGGGCTGGCTCACGGCGGCATGGAAAGTGTCTCTTGTCAGTTTTTCTCTCTCCCTGTGTCACTGTGTGGTGTGCCCCCGTGTCTTCAAGCCGCCGGCGACAGCCACGCGCGCACACGGGTGCACGGCCCTTTGCTTGCCAGTTTGCCGCCCCAATCCATATGTTCCGTTGTTCTGATTCCCCATGTGGTTGTGGGGCAAAGTACGCTCACACGACGGCGCGGCTGCCATTCACGGGGAGCCAAACAGAGCGGCGTGCCAACCAGCCTTTAGTTTAAGGTACCCGAGATGCCAACAGATTTTGTCTACGTGTATGGTCGTAGATTTCGGCAACTATGCATAGGCTGGAGCGCGCTGGATCTTGGGCAGTTTCTCTTTCTAATACTACTTGGTACGGAGGAGTACGTGCTTGTATTTGGCGTCTACATGGGACTGCAATTTTCTACCTGGACAATTGGACTGGACGGACGGTGTCGGTCACGGTGGACATGCATATGCATGGACTCCGATGATCGGATCCAGTTGCTTCCGCGTCTCATGGCTCCATGTATATCATACATGTTCGATTCAGGACCATACGTTCTCCCAACATGTGTGCCACAAAAAGTACATAAGCCACGGTTCCTTTCTCAACCCACCTAAAGTCTTATTCCTTCTCAAAAAAAAAAACCCACCTAAAGTCTTATTGTTCAGTCAAAAAAAAAAAGTCTTACTGGGACATCCTCGCATCCTATTCAATCCACATGTGTTAGATAGACCGGAGCAAAACTTAAACTTACACTTCAATCCAACTAAACACATATAGATTGAAGTAAATAAAAAATTGTCCAAACAAGACCTAAATAGTTGTTAAATAGTGTCGGGTCACTAGATAACTAGTTGTAGGCCCCATTTGGATACGTGTTATGCGGTTGCCTAGCACGGTAGCAAGCCACGGTTGGAGAGCCGCGATACGAGAAATTGGACTCCGTGTTGATTCTCATGTCGACTAAGTATTATCGGTAGGGATTTGGTGGAAGTTTTCCTAGTTCTCAATTCTCACCGTAGGACGGCAAAAATACGATTTTAATCAATTCCAAACATGACCAGAATGTCGGGATCAGTGGTAACTCTAAGATTATATATTAAGTGTCAAATCTATATGTATAACCAAACATGAAATTTATGATTACAAATACCCATATAAATTGATTAAGGGTCTAATAAATAGTTAAACCAAACAACACCTCAGGTAGTACTAGTTGCTATCTAACCAGGGTATGAGGTAAGCCAGCCCAACCAAGGGGAAACCAACGTACTCCATACATAGTTTTGTGCACCACTGCTGCCGCCTTCCGGTTTTGCAACTTGACAGTCGTAACAGTAAAGAATTGTACTCGCAAAAAAAAAAAAGTAACAGTAAATACAGTAATTGAACGGCCTTGATCGCGATGCCCTCGCCTGGAGGGTCGTGCGGGCGCATGTGGCGCGGGCGTCGCGGTCACCTAGCGAGAGATCCGGATTCCGGAGGCCGAATAAGAAGCAAGACCCAAGTGTCCAAGTGGCAGCGCATCTCAGCATCTGCATTGCACCTGGCAGCTCACGGGCCACGCACGAGTTTGAGCAAGTGGCATGGCCGGCGGGCGCCAAGTACTCTGGTGCTAGTTGGGAGAGCTATATCGTGGCGCGCAGCCAGCCCACGTACTGGCCGGCACATAGGATAGGAGTAGCGACTAGCGAGGTTACTCAAGGTGTGTGCGCGCCGCGAGCCCAAGAGTTGAGAACTCACAAGTTGCTTGACCGTACCCGTCGCTTTTGTTCAAAGTCGTCGTCTGGCTAGCGCTCCGGCCACCGACCACCGTTGGAAAAAGCAACAGAATTTTAAAGTGTGTGAGGGAAAGTCAACAACTAGCGCGATCCAGCTCAAATGGTGTGTGGTTGGAGCTCGTTTTGTTTTGTATATATGGAGAGCGTGCTGGTCAGCTCCCGGGAGTTGACAATTGATTGCCTTGCTGCCTTTTGTTGAAACTTGAAAGTCGTCTAAGCTTTAGCAAATAAAAAAAGAAAGTCAGCTAAGGTTGAGCTATACTGGAGTAGTAGTACTAGCAATGTGCCGACCTGGATGGAGTATCGGATGGATCTGCTTTCCTATACTTTTGATTCCTTCAACGAAACCCAACACTCTAGGCCTGCCTTCCAGTTCCACAACCCAGAAGAAGCCCAGAAATCTTGGCTGTGTCTTGACTGTGTGAGAGATCATGTGCAGCAGCAGTAGGGCAGGCAGGCAAAATGCGTCGACCTCGATCCTTGATCCATGTGTACTCGAACGGGCCGGGCTGGGCCTTGGCAACCAGGGAAGAACATGTGCGGACCCTGCGTCCACAGAGAGAGAGAGAGAGCGAGGCAGTGGGAGGCCAGGCCCACGCTAAAACTATAGGTAACCAAGGGAAATTTTGGGCCCTGAGTCGGATTTGGACTTGGCCCCGCGTCCTGGCTTGTGGCGGCGACATCGCCATGACGCCATCTGGCCCATGGCCCATGGACAGGCAGCAAGAGGCTTAGAGGCATGGACCACGAGCCCACCAGGGATGCAAAACAACACAAGCAAGCGGTGGCGCAGCGTCGGAACTTGAAGAATGGCCAGCACGCACGCCATCTCACTCAGCCGCCGATCGATCTCGACGTGCACCGGCAAGCCTGTAATTACCCAGTTACCCTTCCCGCCGCCTAGTAGCCACCCACACCAGCCATTAACCAGCGACGTACGTGTGAGACCCCAGCCCATGGGCCAAGATGGGCCAGGCCAAATTCGCGGGTACTGTAGCGGTTGGGCACTGTAGCTTCGGTGCACGGTCTCCGTGAAACGAAGTTGAGTTCGACCAGCCTTAAAGCTTCGCCCGAGGAGGCCGTTAACCGGATCGATCCTTTTACGCCGGGCGGAAAAGCCGGGCAAGCAGAAGTTAATTAGCGCCGTGGCCCATTTAACGTGTAGAGTGGATCTTACCGCCATCCCGGCCGGGCGCTACAGTACGCTTTGGCGTTACAGTACGCTAGCATTCGGTCTCGCGAAAGCGACGCTGCGTGTCATGTTAGGCACTCTCACTAACCAGTGGCTGTGACGCCATGGCAATAGTGCATGGACCACGGTGCCCGGCCTGTCATGTTAGGCACTCTCACTAACCAGTGGCTGTGACGCCATGGCAATAGTGCATGGACCACGGTGCCCGGCCTCAAAAAGGACTGTATGCATTCTGTTGCGAGCTGCCGTTTCCGCTCGGGCCTCTTCCGATCCTCTCCAGTCCGTGCTGTTCAGGACAACCGAACTGGCCGGTCAGGAAGCCCTTGAGCCATTGAGCGGATGAATGATTAGTCGCTGGATCCGTTTCGATCTGTGACGTACGCCACTGCACGCCGCCAGCGACAGTGAGACGGCGACTGATCGACGACCGGGCACACGCACGCGCAATGCAACGACCATATAACATCTGGAACAACAAGAAGAGGAGAGGAACGTACACGCATTATCATGATGACGATGATGATGAAAAAACGTAGTCTGTGTGGACACGTGCTCGCTCGCTATGCGTTTTGCAGTTAGCCGAAAGCTACTAGAGTACCGCATATGCAAAAGCTAGGCCCGTTAGTACAGATCATGAGTGCCAGGCCCACGTTGCAGCCAACAAAGGGAACTGGACCCTTTCCTTTTCAATTGTAGGCCCTCAGTAGTATTTGGGCTTAGGCCCGCGTCAACTCCTGCTGCTGGGCCGGTCCTCTTCGTTTCACTTCACTTTCTGTTCTGTTCGAACAGGGCAACCGAACTGGGAGCCTTTCAGTGCGCGGACGACGACGCCGGTGCTGCTGCCAGGGCTAGTAATTAGCTCAAAATTAGTCGATCGAGGTCGATCACGGCTGTACATATAATTTGTTACACGAAACTCGAAGGTTTAAACGTACGACGACATGGCTTTTCTGTACAGCTCGAGCATCCAAACACTGGGTATTTGTTACAGGAAGAAGCCCGAACATTCAAACGACATCACCTTTCCTGTACAGCTCGAGCAAATCCTCGTGGTTTGGGCATTACCGGAAAAGACGTTTCAGCACAGAAATTCCCTCTCCTCTAACCATGGCAGGTTCGAAAGCGACCCGGCCGGAGACGCCCCCTGGCCTAACTCAGCTCTGAAAACTATGGGTGAGGTCAGGGTGCCTAATGAACCTGAAAACGCAGCCTGCGTGTGTGGAGCCGTGCTCGATTGCTATGTGTTTTGGATGCAGTTAGCCGCAAGTTGCCAGCCTAGCTAGAGTGATGCTATCATCCCAGATAACAAGACTATCATCACGAGTTGGTTGCTCTGCTGAGTCGCGTCGTTTTCATGCGCCTGACCATAACGCGTGTATAGGAATGCAGTTTAGACGTATAAAAAACACCGAAGACTTAACAATAAAAAAAACACCAGAGAATTATATCAAGTAAAGAAGAAGAATTAAGTTAAAATTGGGGGAATGAAGAAATTGAAAGAACAAAAGCCCTATCCAGTAAAGTAGAATAGAAATAAGCTGCATCAAAGATCAAAGGGCAAAGAGCAAAGGCTCTATCTGTCCTCCCATACATGTTTCAAATCAACAACCTTTACTCGCTTCTTGCCTGACGTGAATCGAAAGTCAACAACCTTCACTCGCTTTTTGCCCGACGTAAATCGGAACTTGACAAATCAGACTCGCAACCTCTGGCCTCGCATATTTATTTCCTTACCATGGCGCCTCAAGGTCAGTTGTTTTTGTGTTTGAATAGTTTATACACATACATTCTTTTTTATTTACTGTAGTGAATATTGTAAAGCATAATTGTTAAATGAATTAAAATAAAACACTGGACACAAAGTTACAGATTTGTCTGAATACTAAACTTTTAGTTCAGGTGATTTCTATGTTCGAGCTCATTTGAAAGAAAAAATGAATTTCAAAATCACCAATCTCAAAACAGAATTTCTAGACCCCAAATAATAATTTCAAATGAAAATATCGGCAGATACAAATTTTCATATCTCTTCGAGTACCATAACTTTGGTTTGGACCATTTATCCATCCGAAGTTTTTTGAAAAATAAAAAACATATTTTTAATAAAATCAGAAAACTTAAAAACTGAATTTTTAGGCACTAATTGCAGGTAAAAATATGTTTTAAAAATAATTTCAAACTCTTAAAACTTTGAACAGATTTTTATATGAAGGAATCAGTGGGGAACCCCCCAACCTGATCTTTTTTATTAATAAAGGGTAAAGTAACAAACAGGTGCACGGAGGTAAAATTTTGGGAGCTTTCAAGCTCAAACAAAAAATAGAGAAAAATTAAGGAACTGTCTCTAGAAAAATTCTTGTCAGCAAGTATTTTTCGTGCACTAAACGAATTTAAATGCAGATGTCATCCAACAAAGTTTTAGATCTCTCCTGGTACTGCAAGTATTGATATAAAGCTTGTCTTCATCCGAATTTGAGTGAAAAACAAAAGTTATGAATTTACTCCACCTAATTTTAGAGAAATCTAGAACTCCAGCCACTCTAGAAATCCATTTCTTCCATTTCTGGAGGTAACTAACAAACTGAAGTGCCTCTAATAGAGACCGGACATCACATAAGTTTAGAGGTGGATTTTTATTGAGCCGCCTACCCACAAATATATACCTCTATTTCAAAAAATGTTTTTGCAATAGTGTAACATGTTTTGTGAGTCATTTGTCAACTAAGCGCTTGTTTAGTTCTCCAATTTTTCTCAAAAAATTTTGGTGTTTTATGTCATTATTTTGCAAAATGGAACTAAACACCATGGTGAAATTATACCAAATAATTAGACTTTTGGCATTTTGGATTTGGGACCCTTGATGCCAAAAAGAGGCAAAATAAATGGCCCTCACCCACCCATCTTTGGTTTGGCCAAAATACTTGGCATTGAACTAAATAGACCCTAGAATATTTGGCATTCTGTGTTTTCAAATTTCTAAATATTTTGTATTCCGCATTTTGCTTTTCAAATGGAACTAAACAGGTCATAAATGTAAAATATGTCAACCATATTGTCGAAATGTGCTTCTATAAGAATCTTGTGTTAAAATTAAAGGCAATTCATCGAGAAGGTACAGTCATCTGGAACACATCCCGGCCTCTGCAGCAGGGTAGACAGCCCAAAAAAAAAAAGTTTTAAAGAACACAGACACTTTAATGTCTATCAATCTAAAAACTAGATCCCCCTTACAGTACGTGTCTGAAAAAAAAAAACACCGTACCCACTTGCGCCAAGCATTATATGAACAAGAAGTGAATTGGAGCCACTGCCTATGAATTCTTCCAATCTGTCGGTAAAAACAGCCTAATACTACAAGCCTTGACAAAAGGCAAAAGGGTTGTGATGTGACCCTGACTAACTGATTATCAGGCCTCCAAAAAACAACTGAGAAGAGGCTTAAAGAATTAGTTGCCAGTAAAACAAGAATCTCTGTCCTAGCTGTCAGATCAAGCCGAGAGACTGCACCACGTCGCCAATGCCCAGGGCGGCCTCTGGCCATGCGAACGCGGCAGCGCGCTGGCTCCCGACGAACTCCATCGCCTTCGCGAGAACGGTGGCGCCTCTCCTGTCCGCCACCGCATTGTCGGACTTGGACACCTTGCCACCGGCTTCGGCCTTGATCGACGACACGTACGCGCCGAGGTCGTGAACGCTCCCCAGGTCGCGGAGGCTGAGGAAGTCAAGGGCGAGCTCCACGCCGACGTGCGTGTAGCGGTCACCGGCGGCCAAGGAGGCGAGGAACCCTCTCGTGCCTTCGTTGAAGAGGGCGCCCGGGAGCATGGTCACCGGGTCACGGACGTTCGCGACGCGCAGCACCTTCACGCCGAGCTCGTCGCAGCGGTCCTTGAAGGCCACGTTCCCCACTCTCGGCCCGCCGAAGGAGAAGACGGTGACCGGGACGCGGCGCCCTGACGCGTCGCGGTTGAGGCCGAGCTGGGAGAGGTCGTAGCCGAGCAGCATCGCCAAGGCGCTCCCCATGCTGTGCCCGGCCAGGGTGACGCTCATGTCCTCGCGAGGCCTGTCCGCGGAGAAAGACTTGACGACGCGGGACACCTCGCGGAGGAGCTGGTCCCGGCAGCTCCCCATGCTGCCGCTGCCCGCCGCCGGGGCGGGAGAGGAGGTGTAGAGGTTGAGGAAGCCAGCCTCGACCTTGACGTCCGGGCGCGCGTCGAGGCGCGCCGGCTCGAGCGCGCTCATGAGGTTGGCCGCCCACTCTGCCTGCGTCACCGTTCCGCGCAGCGAGACGAGCACATCGCGCGCCTGCCGAGTCGCCGGGTCATCTCGTCGGTGGACACGGCGACGTACCCGACCCAGCTGGGGCGGCCACGGCCGCTAGTGGACGGACCGCCGGCCACGTCCGGCGTTGCGTAGATGTAGCGCGTCACCTCGTACCCTGCCCTGACTACGCCGGCCTCCTCGAGCACGCGCTCCTGGCGTGGTTGCAGCACATGTACCGCGGCGACGACGGGTCCGCGTCCAGCACCTTGTAACAGGCGCCGACGAGCTCGCCGTAGCGCGCCACCTCGTCGCGCACCACGGGGTGCAGCGGCTGGAGCAGGCCGTCCCAGTCGTGGGACCCCTGGACCTGCCTCCACATGTTTGCGACAGATGCCGTCCGACTCCTTGGCGTGCTCGTCCTCCTCGCTGCCGAGGCGACCGGCGCGCTCGCCCACGCCCCGGCCCCCGCCCTTGCGGAGATTGATGACGATGTGGCGGCCTCGTTGACTGTGGTGGCAGCCGCGAAGCTTGCGCGGGACGGTTCAGGGCGCCCGGGGCTCCTGACGTGGTGCAGGGTGCAGCGCGGCTGGACCATGCCAGAGGAAGCCATTTGCTCACCACGCACAGTGAGATTGGCACAGGACCGGTAGGCCGAGCACGCATAGCGGCCGTATATATATAGCACACTTGCGCAAGCACAAGCACAAGTGCACCGCTGGTACGATCGAGCTGGCGCACGAGTATGACGTCCCTGCGCCGGCGTCCAGTGACCACATTTGACTATAGTTCCCTCCAATGGAAATATATGAAATATATTATCCTATTTGACTCGGCAGTTTTCGATGCTTGTCTAGTTATCTAGTCATATGAGACAGTTGCCCACTAATATCTACTCACATAATAAAAAAATTACTTCATCCCCTAAATAAATAGATCACTTGGCTAAAAAAATTTATCTATTGAATAAGAATTTGTCTATGAATAAATCCAACTCTATAAGGCAGAACATGCAACTCTTTAATTAATAAAGGGTACTATGTTCTTTTTGTCATACTAATTTGTTCTAAACTTGCTAGAAATCTATTATTTAGAGACAGAGAGAATATATATATCTACAAAAACTAGAACAATTTATAATTTGAATGGAGGAAGTAGAAATATTCATTCAATCATGCGTATTTATGAGATTTTCAAAATTTTATAGTACAAATCTACCATATATCTTCAATATTTCCAAATTAGATAATTTCAACAATTATTTTGTACAAGTTTTTGATGTTTGACATTGATGGGGCTTTTCCTGTACAATGAAGGGAATAGGCCCATCGGGAGCGGTGATGCGTGACTCCGATGGTAGTTTAGATGAGCAGCTCCGGATCGAGGCTGAGACACTCCGGGATGATGGTGTTAGTCTAGTCCGAGCTGGATTTATAGAGCACATCGTCGCGGAGACCGACTCCCTAGAGCTAGTATCGCTTTGGATGAATAGAGGGCAGAAAAAGATCAGAAATCGCCGCAATCTTGGATGACGTCATGGAGTCAGCCTCGGCTTTTACCTTGTTCAGAGTTGTTCATACTCCAAGATTGGTGAATATTGCTGCTCATCTCTGCGCTAAGGAGGCTCTAAATTATAGGCAACAAAAAATTACGGCTTAATATTTTTTTATAGGAAAACTCGAAAACCTGGAGCATGAAGGTGTGGCACCCCCTGCAGCCTTGCCTGTAGTTCGACTGTAACGGTTCTATCTGATTAATGAATCGATGATTTCAAAACAAAAAATCACTTAAACAACATCTTTATTGATAGATATTATTTTATTAGCATTTACCATTATATTGCCAAAATAGAAATCAACTCCCTCCTTTCAAAATTATACAATGTTTTGGCTTTACTAGATACAGTGACGAAGCCCAGAAATACTTTTTAGAGGGGCTGAAACAATGGAGACGTTAATTTGCGTGAAGATTCAATGGTGATTTTTGTTTTTGATATAGTAATTAACCTTAATTACCGCATGTATGGGGGCTAGAGCCCGACTAGGCCGGTGCTGGTCTCCGTCGCTGACTAGATACATAATTTTTTGATATGCAATTACATATACTATGTCTAAATGTTAAAGCAAAACGCCTAAAAAGAGCCAAAACATCTTATAATTTGAAACTGACCGAAAAAAATGAAGAACCAACTAAAACTAGTTATATTCATGGAGCTAATTTCACCAAGTCACTCAAGCCTATTCTAGTTTTTATTTTAAAAAAATAAAAACTATTCTACACATAGCGAGAGTGGAGTGCTTGTGTGTGTCTACTCTCAATGCATCATGTCATTATTAATTGTCTCCAAAAGTTATAATGTCAACTAACATAAAAATGAAACGGCTCCAATTGAATTAGACGATGGAGATGGCTTCTTCCTACGTCAATAGAGTTAGCTGAGAGCCCAAGACCCTCCTTTTTCCTTGCTGCTAGGCTTCCTACATGCATGAACAAAGGCCACACATACCATAGCACCTCTATGCACATCCTCCATAACGATGAAATGATTGCGGATCTAGCATGATATGATGCTGCCACCATCGTCTTACGTAGGTACGTGGCCTCTAAATCTACCTTAGCTTGCTTTTCTGAGGTTTGATTGGGGTTGGTTGGTGATGTGAGCTTCATTTGCTCCCGAAAAGTGGAGCGAAAAGGACTCCAAACCATACTGGTGATGTACACTATGTGGGCAAGCCTGCAAGGTGTAGTGGCATATCCTTATTATTCGATTGGACACCGCAAGCTTGAAATCATGGGAAACAAACTTTCATGTATATTTTATCAGCAGCCGACATACAGTATCATGGAACAATACACAATTCATGTATGTACGCATTGGATCCTCGTTGGCTGGCCAGTATACTTCATCCGCTTTCCATATTAATGTTGTTTTTGGATTTTATTTGTTGGTCAAACTTGTTAATTAAATTTTAACTCACTTTACGAAAACTTATGTAGACAATAATTTTTGATATCTATAGATTCATCATGTTTTTTTATAATACAACATTATTTACATTAATATAGTTTTCACAAATAATGTAAGTAAAGTGCAAGATTTTAAACAATGTCATTGTTCTAAACAACCTACATTGAGAAAGATATTTAATCGTTTAATTATGTTCGCACTTAGCAGCCATAAGGGTTCTTGATTAGGATGCACATGTATCTATCTCAATCCAGTGTGTTTGAAGTGGGTTTATGTGGAATTTAAACTAAATTCCACACCAATCCATCCCAACATATATATAGATTCAAAGCGGATACATGAGCATTCAAATAAGCTCTAATGTCTTTTTTTTTTTTCTCGGGCTTAAAGGTGCAACCATTTGCCATAAACTTTTGCCACAACTGCCCAAAATTAGGTGTTTAAAAACACCATATCATGATGAGTCTAATAGAATCTTACCATAGTCTGTGAACCAATGATGTATAAGATCTAGTTTGCGAGAAAGGGGGTCTTACCTCACCTTAGAAATCTAGTTATACTTCTACCTAACTCAGTTCGACAATTTTTTGCGACTGCATATCTAAGCGGGTTGGTCTCTTATGTTGCAATTTGCTTTTGTTCAAGTTCTTAACTTGATATGTGTGCTCGTATTTTCCTGAATTTTATTTAAAGATTTAATAATCTCTAGAAAACCCCCTCGAAATAAATTGCAACTCTAAGGAGCTGAACCCACAAACTTGTCTGCTCAGCTTCAATAAAAGACTTATCAATAGCAAACATGAAGCTTAGCTCGGCCACTATAGAACTTTGGTATTAATTATGTGAACATTTGAGGTCATTTAGAATTCAATTTTTTATTAATTTAAATTTCAAATTTTAAAATCTTTGAACTTACAACAATATTTTTGGGCCCTACACAATTTCAAGTAAAAACTTTTTGAACTACAAAATTGTAGATCGCATTAAAGGACAATTTTGATATAAAAATTGTCTTCATCCAAGTCGATATGAAAAGGCTGTGACTTATTTTGGTTGCAGCTATTTATAGCTAGGAGGTGGCCATCTGTCTCGTCTACCTCTTAAAATCGAGTTACGGTTTCAAAGACAGTCATCTTAGGATGCATGTCTCCGTAAATGGTTTTCCGAGAGGGGCCATTTTCCTAGAGTCCCCCAAACCATTTATACGGAGGCACAGTCTCTAGATGTGCCTGTCTCCATCGATGTTTGACCGCCGTCTAGCAAAATCATTTTTTTTTTGTAATGTTAGTATTAGTTCTTTATCGGTGCTCATAGATATAGTATACTTCCCTCCGGATAGTATTAGAAGTCGTTTAGGGACAGCGACACGGTCACCAAAACACAACTTTGACCTCTTATTATTATAAAAATATTTATGGAGATGTGATATATGTATACTTTTATCAAGGTATTTTTTAAGACAAAATCTACTCATATAATTTTTATATTTACAAATTCAACGACCTAAAAGTTATTGATGATTTATATTCCCGATGTTTGACCCAAACCTTATTCAAAAACGACTTCTAATACCAACCCGAGGGAGTATGTATATACGCATACATGTATGTTTGTTTACAGGATCGTGTGTATGTGAGTGCAGGTATTTCATTGATACGAGTGTTTATATGTAGCGGAAAGAGGCGCAATGCAAATGTCGGCGTCTGATGCAGATGTAGGTGGCCTGCGTCTCCTGGCCGGTTTAATTCGTTGTTGTTGTCATAGCAGCGATACTGATGGATCCAGCCAAGTAAAGACTCGATACAATTACGACGCGTAGCGTGCACATCGCTAGCTAGCTATCGCCTTGAGCCCTTGACATTGAACGTACGTTCAGCTGTGTAGCCCTTGTTAGCAGTAGCAAGTCAAGACGAAGATTCGGCTGATACGTGTGTTCCTCCCCGTCCGTCCGTGGGCTCCGTGGGCGAGCCATGCATGGATTTTGTCCTCTCTGGTCGATCCGTACGCGTCGGAAGATTTGCATGCGTTGCGTCGTCGTTGCTTTTTCTGTGGACGGACGCGATGATCATGAATCATGAATGAATTCGTGATTGTTACCCCCGCGCGTTCATTCCTGGCCTCACGCGAATTGAAGATTGCTTGCCGCTAGCTACTACTCTTGCACACAGTAGTTGCGGTCGCCGTCGGCGGACGTCGGCGGCGGCCGGGCTGCGCGACACCCGCCGCCGCGCGATCGCTGGATTCCGCCTTCGTTCTCCATAGACCATCGCGCGTGTCGACATTGCATAGGGGTTCCACGTACGGTTTCACCCTGTTTTTTCACTGTTTCACATCGATCGATCCAAAATGACAACGTAAGTTACGTAACGTACGCAAGCTGTGATCTCTGGAGGTGCCCAAGCACGCGCTACTCGTGCTCCTGCTCGGTGCTCGCGGCATTGTGTGGCTACTGGTTACCAAGCACAGCTGAATCGCATGGTTTGGCTACCATTGCGCGCATTGTGAACCTATCCATCGACGTCGCTCCTTTCCATGGACGATTCTGAACCGAGACGGCGGGACGACGAAAGCAACGGCGTTACGGCGGGGATCCTGTCTCCATCTCGCCTCTGTCTTCGCTGTAATTGAGAGCAGAGCAGGCCAGGCACATTGGCCACCAATGCAACGGCGACGCACGAGCCGAAAGAGACGGAAGCGATATATACGTCGTGGTCGTCGATCGGCTGAGAGCGAGAGGCAGCAGTTGATGTACTGTCCGTCGACTCGACGGTGCTGCCGGAGTACGCTTCGCTGCAACGCACGCAGTCGCAGGCCGATTTGGCCTGCTTTTTGGCCACCCAGATCGCCGAGAGCGGCCTGCCGTCGCGTCCTGTCCCGGTGGGTAGAAAAGGGCGCCCGAAAAAGGATCCCCGTGACCCCATTCGCTCTGCAATATATGCATCGATGCGACGCACCCGTCCGTTTCAAAAACCGATCCATGTAGACCACCCAGTACAAGGACCGACGGACGGACTGATTTCGGCCGATGATTATGATGCCGACGGGACCAATCATATGTGCGCCGCACTGCAGGCTTGGCTGGGGATCATCGCCGGAAATCGACCGGATCGAAGGGTTGCAGCTGCTCTGCTGCCGATCCGTCCACCGTTTCTAGGCGAAGACAGAGGTGATTGTATAACAATATCTCCTAATGTGTCATTTGTGACGTGTCGTTATAATCTTAACTATTTCTCAATTTTAATACAAAAAGATGTGCAAACATTCTGTGTATTTGAAGGAAAATATATATACTCAAAGTACGCCGCGTTCACGAGGGAAAAGAAAAAAAATTGACCATGGCTTCATTTGAATGGAATCATAGTGGACAACAAAGGTCTATACTACACACTACAACTGCATAGAATTCAGTTTTATATATACGGCTAGATTGCATCGCGGGTTGGCCTTCATCATATAGCAAGACAGAAGTGGCCCATTCCGCCATTGCGTATCCAGACTGTCCCCTCTTGCTACGACGGATCGGGAATCGGTTAGACCTAACCTGCTGATGAATGATATCATCAGCCCAAATTACAAGTACATCTCAGCCACCCTTTTTTTTTATTTCGAGATTTTAACTAGTTGCAATGGTGATGTGACTTGGCCAACACAAGGATAATACGAGTACAGATACGGAGAGCGCGCTGAGGGGAGTGGCAAGGTACTTAAAAAATCCCTAGTGACGCTGAACAAACTGAAAGCAGCAACAGCAGCAGAACGATTGCAGGCATTGTTTAGGCTTTTCCTGCAGAGCTAAGCTATTTGGGATCGCAAGATTTTTGTCCTGCTCGATCAAAGCAAACTGCGCCGGGGCGTGGCACCGGCAATGGCAGCGGCACACGGATGCCTCCGGGAGCATTGAATGAGACCCGGTTTCCGTTTGTCGCCGGGGTCGCGTCATCGATCTGCTTCCCACTTCAGATTTACGAGTGCAGTTTTGGATGCCATCTCCATCTCCATGCCGGACCTGCTATCAACTGTCGGTACGACTACAAATATTTTCTTCATCCCATAATGTCCTGTGTCGAATTATCATAGGGTTTGATAAAGTATATGTTGACAAAGAACTAGGGTTCCACCGGTCAAGCACACCGAGGGCTTCCCTTGTACGCCCACAGAGAGGTTACACACAACCTGGAAACAGTGAGAAGCGTGATCACCACGAACGATCAAGGATCGTTAGGGCCGATCGTAGAGCTCGGTTTCGACCGAAGAACCTCGAACACACCTCTGGGAGACCAACCTGCCGAGGGAGGATCTTGCATTTAGGCCGGTGCCCTAGGATCGCAAGGCCACCTAGAACGCTGACGAAATGCGCGGAGAACGCCGCCCGATAGCAGAGCCAGAGGGGTTGAGAGAAGAGAATTAGGTTTGAGGGAGTTTGTAGTTGATCTTGATCGGGTTGAATGTGGATTGATCAAATCGCCATGAGACCTCTCATCATATAGAGGGGATGATCTTATCCCGTAGGGAACCGCCAAGATGTGTTTCCAAGCACCAAAACTTCAAAAAACTTCCTTTGGGAAATAGATCGGTTCTACCGCGAACCGAAATCGTTGATAATTACTATATCTCTTTTTATCCCAATCTTGAGCCTTCGGAAGGCCTCGCCGACGCCATACGCTGGCGCAAAGGGTTCGGCCACACGCAGTAAGCGCGCGACAGGTCAGACCCAATTGGACTTTTAAAACAGATTGTCCAGATTCGTGCGGACTGCAATTACACACAAGTCAGCGCCGGCGCCTATAAACCTGTCATTCAAGTTTGGAAATTTACTGCCTTTAGCCCAAGCCAATTGAGTGTCAACAAAATTATAATTAAAAAGTTGATTTCTATCCCACATCTTTGACCTGGGTCCAACGTGAGGTCAAACCTCCAGCCCATAGTGTAGAACTTAGGTCATCAAACCGTCTACAATGGTTAGTCTATTTGGCTATCTAGATTTGAAGTGGCTAGAAAAAAAGTAGGAGAGACAAAAAAACTACGCCTACATCCAAATAAGTTAGACTATTTCACGTAAAAGATCATGTGGGAGATGAAGAGGTAATCATCTCACGCCAAAATAAAACTATCTAGCTAGCACTTATTATTACCATTGATGCCGTGAGCGCCCGAAAAAGACCTTCCTCACCGTTTGAAATGTAAAAAAAAATTATGCTATCCATCAGGGGAGACTCCTGTGAGGTGTCGCACTAAGTCTAGATGCCGCACTTCGAACCATGGCCGGCTAGAAGTTTCAAACACCCCTGGTAATTTACGTTCTTAACAGGTTGCACCAAGAGAAGCATGGACCCTTTGGAATGTAGAAGAAATGGCGTGTTTGGCCCACACAAATAGCGTGAGGAGCTTGCCTTTCTGGTACATAAGATTAGACAATTAGATATCTTTTATATTTAAAGATTTTTGCTAAGTGTGTATTTGATTAAATTATTCTCTTTTTCTATGAAACAGGAGGAGTCCCCTACTGGGCTTTTATTTAAATTATAATTATATTCTCTCCCTACGTATCCTCAGCAACACCACCATATTACCTTCCTTGGATTGAAGATAGTGTTCTACCATAGTCGTTGTCGTTGATAATTACTATATCTCTTTTATCCAGTCTTGTGTTTTTTGTAGGGTTTTTTCTTATATCGAGCCACATATGAAAACAAGGTGTCCCAATTAGATTTTAAAAACGAAACATAGATGGTATATATATTCTACAATTAATATAAACAGTGCAATATATAAACCTGTCATACCATCAATTATTCAAAAAAACGGAGGAAGTAAAAGAAATGGTAAAACCATTTGATAGTAGGTGGGAGGATTAAAAAGTAAAAATAAAGAAATTAACAAGACACCTTTCAGTCTACGTGTTTATTGTACATGTGCTATTAGAAAAGTCAGTTATTTTTTACAGCTACAAGCGGCTGTCCATTTTTCTTTTTATATATTTTTTTAGAAAAGAAAAGGCATATCATTTTTTTGAAAAAAAAAACATATCAATTCCATGTGTTTTTTCCCTCTATATTTGAAATATCTGTGCAGATAATATAGATGCAAAATAAAAATTCTCATGAGATCTAACCTCATCACAATGACTTAAGATGATCTTGAAAGGTTCCTGTGTGTGCTCCCTTAGTTCCAAATAATAATTCATTTTGACTTTTCAAGATTAATAGTTGTTGCTTGCCCTTAGATGTGCACTACGTCTAGATGTATGGTAAAATAATGTACCTTGAAATTTCAAAACCTTTATAATTTAGAACAGAGTTAGGTTTTGTATGGATCAGAGAAGGCCTCTACAATAGTTTCGAACAAAATGGGTGGAGCAAACACAGTGATGAAGACGGTGGTGACCTTGGTGGCGAAATCTGCTGTCATGAACTGTCATTTTGTCTTTCTGTCGTTTCCTTTGTTGGAAGGATATCTTAAGCGTGCGCTGGTGGCGTTCTGTTAACTAGTTTAGCTCATGTCAGGTCTAGACAGTGATGTAAGGGTAGTGGCGTGTTTGGTGTGCTTGAGAGCTTGAGCCCTTGGTGCCCAGGTTTCGCAGGCAGAGCGTAGCCTTTATTTCTGCTTTTTATCACTTTTACACTGTCGAACATTTTGTGTAATTTCGTTGCTGCCAAGTAATGAAATTCGGGTTTTATTGTTGTGGAAAAATAGTTTCGGAACAAATTTTCCAAATCCAAAAGAAAAAACACAAGTTTACGGCATTTAATTTTGACTAAGGATTATTGATCAATTTCATAACATAGAGAGAGGGAATATGATTAGCTCATAACTAAAAGCATATCCAGTATATTGGGTGTTCCACGAGCTGCATTATCTTTTTTCTCGACGAACTTCGGGCTACCGGACCATTTTTGAGGCGTAATGACAGTGGACGGAGATACGAAATGGGAAAAGCAAGCGGCAATGCGGCCGCGTGGTCGGTGGACGGAGCGATTGACCAAATAAGCAGGGAGATATTGGCCTGCTCACGCAGGTGCATGAGCTGTATTTCATAAGAATTTATTCTCAACCAATACGGCTAAAGAAACCCAAAAGGAGGGCGGGGCAGGCAGGTTGCAAGAGCAGGAGGAACAAATCCTAGTGAAAGCAACTGGGAACTCCAGGATTGATCGGTAGGAATCTCTCTCGTCACACAAGATAATTGAACAAGCAACTGCACAAGATTAAGTAGAATATATTTGTAATTTTATTGATTGTTCCCGTTGCTGCTTAGCATGCTGCAGTCTGCGTGCCCCTGAAAGTCAGCCCGATCGAGGGTTCCAAGTCCCATTATATTCACGTACCCCTCCATTTTAAATTATATTTCGTTTGATTTTTGACCTCAAGTTTACTCACTTGTTTAAAAAATGTTGTGCAAACAAAAAGTCAAGTTTTACGTCATGTTTATAAAACCTTACTAATAAAACATGCCACCATAAAAAAAAAAGAGCGATATTTTGCATAAAAAGATAAAAGTTAAACTTAAGGTTAAAAAAGTGAGACATACTATAAATTGAAACGGAGTTAGAACTATACTATGCAGTATCTTATTAGCCATGCAACATCATTGTCTGATCTTTTAAACTTGTTTTAGATGGGAATATTTGTTATATATAATATTGTAGGCAAGGTGTCCGTTTCAGAAAAAGAACAGTAAAGAAGAAGCAACAGTTCCATGAGCCGTGCCGAATCCTCCCTCCAAGTCCTACGTCTCCCAGCAACAAAATATACGGTGACGCACTCAGACATGTCACGTCATCCTAGTTTTAGCATCGCAACCGAAAACGTTCTCTCCAGCAAGGAGCAAGATACTCCCTTGTCTAGGAATAAATGACCGTATTTAATCAGGAAATATATGAAATTCATTGTGTCCATTATTTTTTTCCTAGAATATATAGTCAATTGTTAAAAACTACTAGTATCTCAAGATATTTTTAACTACTAATAATTGTTGTTGATTGTTTTGTCTGATTATTAAATACTAGTATGTTTATTATTTTGGTCGGAGAGGGTACTACGAAGAGTACTAACCGGCCAAAGTGTCCAGCTGAGCTGATGACAGCCGTCCGATTCAGATCCAAACGTCTGAGCCATTCGACATAGTTGGGGGAGGGATGCCCGTTTGACGAGCAAAAATCTGGAGGCCAACGAGGAGGAACAGAAGTGCAGAACAGAGAAGAGGTGTGTATGTTTTTCAAGTAAATTGAACAGATGATATGGCTTCTGTTGCGTGTTTGTCTGCTCTGTTCGAGCAAGCTTTGCTTTCGTTACATGAATGATCACTCACCGTCTGTACACTGTATCTGTACCAACAAAAAACCAAATAAATTCCCTTTGATCTCGCCCCCTGCGATGCGAAGGACCAATAAGATATGTACTACGTTAATCGATGGATGGATCAATCGATCTGTACAGAAGAAATCGGCCGAAAAAACAACCCATCCAAAAGAATAAAAAGCTATCCAAGATCGAGGACCACTGCTGGCCGTGGCCGGTTAATCACGTCACGGCCGCCGGTTGCTGAGGTCAGAGTAGTGTCAGATGAGCCCTGGGTCTGCACCAGGTTGCCCATCTGCAGGGCCGCGTCCCTGCCACGGCAAGGCGCCCGCTTGCCGCCCCACGAACTCAGCCACCTTACAGCACGCCGCGCCTGCTTGTCACGGCCGGTTTGTTGCCGCTGCCTTGAGCAATGCGACGTACGCCCAGGTCGTGGACGCTGGCCAGGTCACCCATCCTGAAGAAATCAGGGGCAGCTCCACGCCGACGTGGGTGTAGCAGGCGGCGCGCCACGGGCGGAGCGCTCTTCACCCCGCCGTGGCCTCGTTGGAGGAAGATGCCCGGAGCTTGGGATCGTGGACGTTGGCCACGCGCAGCACCTTGACGCCCAGGTCGTCGCACCGGGACTTGAAGGCGGCGTCCCCGACCCTGGGCCCGCCGAAGGAGAAGACGGTGACGGGCGCGCCGCGGTTGAGGCCCAGCTCCACGAGGTCGTACGCGAAGAGCAGCGCCAGCGCGCTCCCCATGCTGTGCCCGGCGAGGGCGACGCTGACGCTCGCCGGGGCGGTCCTGGCGCAGGAGCCGACGAGGCGACACCTCGCGGAGGAGCTGCTCCCGGTAGCCCCCGCGCCGCCAAGCGGCACGTCTTGTCGACGGAGGTGTAGAGGCTGAGGAAGCCCGACTCGACCTTGACGTCCGGGCGCGGGTCGCAGGGTCCAACGCGCCGGCTCCAGCGAGCTCATGAGGTTGGCCATCCACTCGGCGGGCGTCACCGTGCCGCGGAACGAGACGAGGACGTCGCCTGCCCAGCCGCCGGTCATCTCGTCCTGGGACACGGCCACGTAGCCGATCCACCGGCCGCGGCCGCTGGTGGACGGCTCCATGGTGGGCACCGTCACGGCCGATGTAGCGCGTGATCTCGTACCGGCGCCGGCCATGCCCACTCCTCCAGCATCCGCTTGCGGCCGTACTTTACAGCTGAGGTGCCGGCACGCAGGTCGAACGCCTTGTAGCACGCGTGTACCAGCTCGCCGTAGCGCGCCACCTCGGCCTGCAGCAGCGGGCGCACCGCCGCGGGCGAGCAGACCTTTGCCAGTCGTTGCACCCCTGCAGCTGCCCGCCGCCACGGTCGCCGTGCCCGTGCACAGTGGGCGTGCTCTCCGCTGTGCCTCCACCGGCCGCGCGCACGCTGCGGCGACGCTGCCTTCGCACCTGCGGCGGCGGCCACGCGGCACCGACTCGCTGCCGCTGCGCGCGCGGGCGCTCCCGCATTGCTGATGGATCGCCGCTGCTGCCTTGTGGTGGCAGCCAAGGCCATGAGCAGCGCGCTGCTGTCGTTGGCGGTGGGAAAAAACCATAGACGGCGATGAGGGGGGAAGGATGAGAGTGTTTCCTTGCATGGAGCTAGCTTGGCGCGGGGTAGGGGGTTTATAAAGAGCTCTGAGCGTGGGTGGAATTCACTTGCAAACATGTCCCAATCCTCCACCCGTATCCATCCGTCCGTCCACGGTGTCACTGGACTGGTACAGGGGAAGGTGAGTTGAGAGAAGAGGTGCTGCAGGCTGCCGCGGCCACACCCACGCCCACGACCGCGCTCTTTGTCAATAACTGGGGGGGCACCGGCAGCGGCAACAGGCCTGAGCCTCCCTCTGTCGCATAATTGCGATTGGATGAGTAATCTGGGATTTCGATTCTGTCTCGTTGTCTTGTGATGATGTTGTTCATTGAAAAGGCAAAGAAAAAGATCGAGTTTGGCAATTGATTGTTGATGAGATGAATTGTAGGCTCAACTCGGACCAGAGTCACGGAAACACCACCGGATCATCAAGGTCAAGGAAGAAGAAGATGGCGTGGCAGAAATTTCAAGACGCCATTTCCCATATCCAGTGAATAAAACTTACTTGCGTCGTGGTTGGAAACAGGGGTTCAATCTTCAATGGATGAGACCCGGCGGCCGTCGGCGATGCAGTGAAGCTGCGGAGAGCCACCGGCCGGGTGCTGGCAGCTCGTGGCGGCGCGTCCGTTTCACCTCCGAGACTGCGACGACGAACTGAATCTATCTGCGACAGTTAAATGGGCCAACAGGCTGCAGCCCAGATGGATGGATGCTACAGACTCAAATGGGTTCCCTATTTTTCAATCATCAGGTGTATACACGTCCAGGTTTTTATATAAAAATAAATAAAATATTGATAACCATCTTGTACCTAGATTTGATTTATTAATGCAAGCTTTTGTGACTTGTATTTGATTTATTAATAGTTATATTTTTGGTATTTGTAGCTTGTTCAGCGGATTTGTTTCGTTTCACCATTCCCTCTCACGCGCTATTAAAACAGCTAAAATCAGTTGGCATCAGCCGAATATCAATTATTCAGAGATGACATTCTTATGCTCGATCATCCCAAAAAGATATACACTCTACAAACCAATCACTGTTGTGCGCGGTATGGACACCTTTTAAACATTACTACCTGGTACTAGTACCTGGATGAAGAAGGGTAGATAGATAGTACGATCGATAAACCAGCATTACATTGGCCCATACGTACAACTTCATCAACACTCTAGAAGCTAGGCGCAGGAGAGTTTATAGCGAAGTTAGAGGGCCAATATAATGAAGCTGACCAATCGAAGCCCATTAAGGTTGCTGGTTGGAAAGCAGGTTGGACGAACCGAACCGAGGGCCGCCCGCCGCCCACGACGACGTCACGGGGCGACGGCCGCGCAGGCACTTTTGGGGCGACGTGGACAAGCAAGGGCACCATTATGGGTGTCGGGGCTGAGCTTTTCAGGACGTTTAGCGCCACCGATGGGATAGACGATCGATGCCGTCGTCACCGGTGGGTGTGACGAGCGAGGGTCAACGGCCCGTCTGTCGCCGAGTAGAGTAGCAGCAGCGTTTTTGTTGTCGCCTGCTTTCGGCCATTAAAAACTGGGTGATGCCTGGATGAATCCAACAATTGAAGGGATATTCGTTCCAGAATAATATTCGGATTACTACACTACAGTTGCTAATATGACGTGATCGATGGTTGAAAATCCTCGAAAGAACCTGAGCCTAAATTATGCGCTATGTTCTTATCAGTGCTGCAAGTAGTAATAGTATATTTTTTATATAATGAAAAATATCAGTCAGTTTGTCAGCAGTAAAACTATCGGTCAGTAAAAACTATCAGCCGAACAACGAATTCAGAAAGAGATATCGACAGAAGTCCTCTTTTTATATATTTTCAGGACAGCATTGAAAACAATAGTGACGCTGAATGAATAAAAAAGAGCGCAGGGGCAGGCATGCTGCTCGCGTGTTGACTTGCATCAATAATCCAGCGCAGGCTGGGGTCGGAGAGATCGCCCGCAGACCTTGCTGCGGTTGCGCTGTATGCATCGGTCATCAAGGCGTTGACGTCTTCCTCAACTCTCCATCGATCTGTACGTGCTGGTGCGTACTACAATCCACAGTGAACGTTTGATGCAGTGTTGCACATTAACTAGCTAGATGAAGGGCCATGGCAATACAGCTACAGCCTACAAACTAGACTGTGACTACAATGGGATTGACGACGTAGGGCTCGGTCTAGCCGTCTAGGAGGATACCATTTCTGTATCGCCATGGGACCCATCACCTTTTGTATTATTGAGCAAAGCTCTCACTGTACTGTGAGATGCTGCTAAGCGCCTTCGCTCGATCGCTTGTCCAGTCGGTCTTCTCTTCTGTAGGTACATCTCCGGACAGTTTCTTATTGTGGAATCTGGATTATTCCTTGATCACTTGCTTGCTCTGGTCGCTTAACTCTACCAAACCAGTGTTGTCGAAAAAAAATAAACCTCTACCAAACCAGCAAGCAAACCAAAAGCTGGAGAGTCGCATTCTAGCAAGAAACTTGCTAATACTAGTGCGTGGTACTACGTATTAGCTCGTTGAATGTTATGTATAGGCATCAGAGGCATATTTTCACCAACAAGCAAGCTAGTGCGTACTAGAACTTACTGCAACGTACGGACTGAGGTGATTGTTAACAACAGTGATTGCTGACGACATTAAAAACCTCTCTACCAACGTCGACAAGTGGTCGCCGCGCCCATACGATGCTCTGAGGACCAGGTGGCGGCGGGCCTCCTTGTCTTCCGTGCAACCTCGGTGTGTTCCCGGACAAGTACCCAGGGCCCCCCCCCTCTCTCCCGTCTCACCCGGGCTGATGAGCAACCCATCGTCGCGGGTGATTTTTCGTCACATCAGCACGGGCGGCGGTTTGCTCATTGCGGCGGGAAGGGTGTCCCTCGCCCATCTACCCTCTAGGCTATCCCGGTCCACGGATCCATTTGTTGTGCACTCTCTTTATGGCGGCGCGAAATCGGCGGACGAGCGACCCACGTTCATGGGCTGGCACCGACTCCGTGGTGGGCGTCAAGTGCTTCATCGCTGACCCGCGTGCGCTCCCCTAGGATCTGTAGGGGGGCTAGGACTTCGAGAATCTTAGGGTTCTTGGAGTGCGCCTTGCGGCTGGGTATGGCATTGGCTGGCAGCGCCGCGTGTCGTGATTCGGTCCTGCGATCACCCCAGTGCACGACAGGACGTAAATGGCGCCATGTTTAGGGCATCGGTTTCCGTGGTCGCCGGGCGCATCGGCGACACAACACGTTCGACCTGACTCCTGGCTTTTAATGGTCCCATCTATCTCACCGCGCCAAACTTCTACGTAGAGCGTGGGATGTCGCAGAGGGGGTCCGAAGCGTCCGGGACGCCCTCAGCAGCGTATAGGTGGTTGGGGATATTATTGGCGCAAACACGCGGCTATCCTCCTAGAGTGTGCGGAGCTTGCCAACAAGCTTCTCGCGCGCCTAGCTATACGAGCCGCGTACACCCTCGATCGGTTCGCGGTGGAAGTGGACGGCGAGCGGTGAGTACTCCAGCATCATCGGCTACCGCTTTCTCTCGGTAGCACCTCCGAGTCGCTAGGGGGCCAAAGAGCCGTGGAGGACGAAGGCCCCGCCAAAGGTGAAATTCTTCTGTGGCTCGCACTCCATGGCAGTGCTTTGGGCGGCGGGGCATTGGAGGGAGGTGGCATGGGCTACAAAAGCTTCGGCGGGCTGTGTGTTGTTTTTTTTTCTTTTTGTCAAACAGGATGAGACTTATGACCACCTATTTGAGGTTGGGCCCCTGTCCTCTGGCGTTGTCACGGGGGGCGACCGCGTGATTCCAGGCTGCATCGTCTAGCGGGACTCGGCGACCTATGCCGCGGCACGGGGACCCGACTGCGTCTTGGCGTGTGCGCGGCCGTTCTGCCCGGGTTTAGACACACTTTCGTCTTGCTGCGTCGCGGGAGGTGTGGAAGGAATGGAACAGGCGCACATTGGACAACATCTGCGCACACCGGTGATCCTGGCGGGAAGGATTACGACAACACCGCGGGAGGGTGGTGCGCGGCGGGGTACCAGGTGCTCGGGCCGCTGCTGAACACCATCCGATGCCGATCACGGTACCACCCGATCTGGTGGCAATTGTTATCCTTTTTAGTACAGCACGGCTGCGCCATTAAAACGGCGATTGGGTCGATGTTGCCACTACTTTTGGCCGGTATGCAGCCAACAAGCTGGTGGCTGTAATGCCAAACTCTATTTTTCCTTAATGCAACACGTGCAAGTTGCGCTTTTTCGAAAAAAAACGACATTAAAAAACAAAGGCAAGGTTAAAAGAACAGTAAATACAGTTGGTGTATATATTCACTCCGTGCAAAAGACTACAATTCTCACGTTTTTATAAAAACCTAAACGATTTCAACTTTGACTAAAAATGTATAAAAAATGTTATCACTACAAGATTCGTTTATAAAATATGTTTTCACAATAAATTTATTAGGGAGATATAAATGGTAATATAATTTATTATAAATTTGAGTTAGTTTGGTAGCGCGGTTTATATAACTAGTACTCTACATTCTTTTCACGGATAGGATGCGCGTGGGTTGACGTGGGAGATGGGCCTGGCCGGGTGGAGACGTGGAGTTAATGAGACAGCGATAAATGTGGACGCTCGACGGCCGGGCCGGGCGAGAGAGAGGGACGTCGTGGTCAATAAGCAACAGTGCCAAGCCGTTAAGGACCTGAGGGGTTACTTACTGGCGAGTGAGAACAGACGTACTCCTACTAATAGTGTACAGAGTGAACAAACATGGCTGACTTCTCGGCGAATTGAATTGATGGAATTGAAGCGGACGTACTCGGCCCCCGGCCCCGTCGACATGGCGCGTTCCTGGCCAGCCACACCTACACACTACACCCATCTCTTTAACTCGATCCGCGCTCGTCAACTGAAAGCGAAGCATGGCCGGCCGGTCCGGGTCGGAGTCCGGGGACCGGGCAGATCCGACCTCTCGCTTGCTCCATCAACACTCCACAGGAATTGATCGTATCGCGTCCGATCCACCGGCGACGGCGACGTGCGTTTTTCCACACGTACATCGTCTATAGCGGCTATTTAGGCGAGCCACCCGCGAGCGCCGGACTTTCTCGGCCGGTCTCCCGTACCTGCCGATTGCCAAAACCAAAATAAAAAAGGGTCGTCGTCGTCGTCGTCCGTCGTCCATCTTGGGAGGTTGGCGCAGCGCATCACACACTCGCGCGTGCACTCACGAACGAACGGTTCTTGGATCAAGTTCATGGCACTGACTGACTCGCTGATGACTCCGGACGGACGAGAGCGATCGTGGTCCGGTCGTCGTCTCCAGTGACGACGGATTCTTCCGTGGCGCTTGGACCGCAGCCCTTTTTTTGCTTTATCTAGCCCTGTTGGCGGACCGGCCTGGTGCAATGTACCGTGGGGGTACGTGCATGCACAGCGTTCGCGATTCATCTCATTCTCATTTCTCCATGGCCTCCAGGGCTCTCCACCACACCACGGCTAGTTAACCGTGGTAAAACCAAATTAATGGCCACATTGTGCGCACTCTTCGATCTGTCGCAGGCTATCGATCGAAAGGCTAGCTAGTTAGTTAACCGCAGCCGGCGACCGCTTCGGGCGTACCAGATGTGTCCTCGTCGAAAAGTCCAGGTTCCTTCCAGTCAATGCCGGCCGCCGAATCGGGTGCCAGCGAGTCAACGTGTCTGTACGTACGTGGGACCACCGCACAAGTGGCTGATCGGCTGGTGCCGGACGGCGGCCGCGCATGCGCAATGCAATGCAGTCCGGTGCATGCACGCAATACACAATATCATCGGTCGTCCCGTGCCGTGCCGCTTCCCGGAAACTTGCAAGGCGTACGCGCCTGCGCGACGACTCAAAGTTACGTTACGTGCGTGCATACGCTGGAATGGATCGAATGACGGCCCGGCCTATATGTGTGGATCTAGTAGTACTACGTGATCGACGATGTACCACGTACCATGTTTTGTATTGCACACAAATGTACATACGTAAGCCTACCCTACTAATACACTTGTTCAGTATACCTAGCTAGCTGCTTGAAGTCCAGCGAGATCGAGATGAAGATCCATGCCGGTCGTGACCTTGCAAGATGATGGACCGACCAACGGTACGCACGTATACGTCGTCGTCCCGTACACGTAACAGTCGCCTTCCGTCCGGCAGCACAGCTCGCGCTGATGATCGAAAAGCCTTTTCCTGGATTGATTTCTGGCTTTGCTTTGCGCGTAGCGGCGCAGGCGTCTACTGATCGTGAGATGAAACGACGACGCACCGGCAGCTGACACGTAACGTAGTAGGAGTATGTCCTATTCCTGGAGTACACTATGGGCTTGCTTGTCATCATCAGTGCTTAGGTGGTCCAAGGCCAAGCTTTCGATTCCGTTGGTTTTCCGGTGGACGTGCCTGCGCCACACACATTACTTACAGTTAGTACACATGCTACTCTTTTCCGACGTTAAATAAACCAAATAACTTTTTAGAATTTTTTAAAGTTTTAAAATCTTATTAATTTTTAAAGTTGGTTTCCGGTGGAGATTTTTAAAGTTTTAAAGATCTATCATATCATTATTATGTTAGGATATATAGAGAGTGTGAGACAGTGAGTAGGATACAACGTTGTGAAGCCAGCGAGCTACGAGAGGAAGCTGGCGACCATTAGCTTAAAACTGCTTGCATTGCATTATTGTGGAGATCATCGGTCGATCAGAGTCAGATCCGGAACGAACTACAGTAGTCCTACTCTAAACTGTGAAAAAGCGCATTTAATAATGATGGTGTTTGTTGGTGGCAAGCGAGCGCCGCCGGAGGATTGATGAATTGAATTGAAGGCGCCTCCTTTGACCGCACGCCCCCTCAGCTCAGTTCTTGGTTGGGTGTGGGTGGGTCGCAAAAGCGAGACCACGCGATCGCTTGTTTCCCGCTGCTGGGTTCCTCCGGGTGTCTGCGTGCGTTTCCGCCGGCAAGTCGTCTTCGATCCTCATCATCAGTTGCTCAAAAAGGTTAAACTCATCATCATGTGGATGGATTATTGGGGTGGGTACACGCATGATTCTTGGACATGCACGGCGCCGCTTGCATCGGGATGTGCGCGGTGAAAGAATCGACCGGCCGGAGACTTTGGAGGCCAGGCCACCATGCATGAGGTGACTGAGGCTGAATGGCCACTATTATAGCCTGGTACAGTATCTTGCCACATCCGCATGATTGCTATGGATCAATCCATCAATCATCTTCTTGTCCATAGTACTGTAGCTCAGTTCTGCACTGCACTAGTCGTACGTACGGATGAGTATATCTAGGAGGACCCTGCCCGGCCCTGCGGCTGTCAGGGCGGGGCCCCGGCCGGTGCCCGATTGACAATGCGTGTGTGCGCGTATCCCGACGATGACGGCGGCGTGCATGCGCATCATTCATGCGCCTCTCTTGCTGCCTCGCGCGGCTGCGGCTGCACGGTGCAAAGGTGGCGTGTGCGGGGCAGGGAACCTTCCGGCCGGCATCAGATCACACACAATGCACAGCACGCAACGCATGCACCTTCTGACACCTGGCCACCGTATGCATCTACCTACGTACTCCTACCCGTGTACGGCAGTACAGCTACTCCCTACTAGTCGGGCAGTCGGCACTTGGCACCAACGTACGTGCGGCTTGCCACGTACTATGAGTATGAGTACGTACGTACGTCGTCGTCGTCGTGAGTAGTCTTCGTTGGCAGCTGGTAGCCGGTAGGTGTGCATGGTCGAGTAGTCGTCCACGGGCTCTAGCTGGCCGAGCACAAGATCCATCCATGTTGCTTGCGTATCCTCACGTACGTTCTGCATCGTCTCCATCAGCGACGGCCAATAAAAGCAACAAACAATCGAGTAGTCAAACCCTGCACATTAGCTGGGCGGGGGTGGCGGTGCTTGTTCCGGGCTTCTTTCCTCTAGCTCCTCCGGTACGGTCCGGCTGGCCGGTCGCTGAAAACACAACACATTACCGGAAAAAGGCAGAGGAAAGAAAAACTCATCAGAAATTGCATGCATCTACTTACTTTCCTCGGAAATCAATCAAGGAATAAAAGTGCCGGCCGGTGGCGGCGCGCGCGCGACGAAAGGAAAGCTTCCGTTCCGTGCGTGGAACGTACTACTACGTCGCCGACGCGCCGGACCGGCCGGACGACACAAATTGGAAAGGGGCCGGCGTACGTCGGAAGTCTGCGTCTGCCGGCCGGGCCGAGGGCTCTGGACGCACGTTTTTCTCTCAGATGGGCAATGCAAGCGAGGATGGCTCTGGGGCCGTGCCTCCGTGGTGCTTTCCAGTTCCAGGAATCGATGGAGACTTGAGGCCATGGAAGGATGCATTGGCGGTGTTCCATACGCGGATAACCCCTCTCTCTGATCTGAAGCTTCTTGGCGCCTGCTGGCCGGCCGGTGATGCAGAATTAAATGAGACCGCCCCTGGTTTTCTAGCTGGCGCCGCCGGCTGGTGTGGTGTGGTGGTGGTGCAGCACACGATCGAGCTGTACGTGTGACACGAATTGCGGAACAATACGTGCGTTCACACCATGCATGCAATGGTATGCATGCGTGTGTTTCACTTGGATACGTCAGATCAGATTTTGGAACAATTAAAGCTGGATTGGATTAGTACAGATTATTCTTCCCAAACTTATTGGTGTCCTGAGCTGCAAGGGATCTTCTTTTGAAAAATTTGCATTGCTTAGGCTCGCTCGCGAGGTCATTTGACGATGGTTCCCTGATTGCCACCATTAATCGTTTGTGTAACGTTTGAAAAATTTCCTCTTAACGATTGAAATGAAAGACGGGCTCAACACTGCTCGAGATATAAACTTTGACAACGAAAGCTTATATATATTGTAAGTAGGTCCTATAAACATTACTGTCCCTAGATGATCTCTTATTACACTTTTTGTTTATGTTTTTATAACACTCCCTCGTTTTTCATCATAAAAACCATACTTAATTTGATAGTTTTTAGAACAAGCTGAGATAGAGAGAGACCGGGATATCACTTACTAAATACGTTCAAAATTATACGACGTTTGATAACTTTTTGACCCTAAGTTTGTCGCTTCGTCTTATTCATAGGAATTGCGTAAAATATCACATCTTTTGTTGTGACTTCCTTTATTAATAAATAATTTTCAAATGACTTAAATTTGACTAAAGTTTTGCACAAATGAGAATATAAGGCAGTGATTAAATTTTTGAGTCAAAAAGTCAAGCGTCTTATAATTTGAAAGTATTAAAATTATTAAGAGGATCATCATCACTCATGCACCAATATAAAGATGCAGCTCAAACAGTGCGTTTGTGGTTTTGACAATTGTCCTTCTTTGCTAACTCCTAAATTCAAAATGTCAAGTAAAGATCATCATATAGCAGGTTTGACATAGTCACTGTCAGCTTCGAGAGCTAACTACATCGGGGATCACGAGGAGAGAAACAAAATGTTTATGCCCTTCCCACCTCTTAAAACTTACATCGAGGAACCCTTAGAGAGAAACAAAATTATGTTTATGCCTTTTTACGCTTGAATGCCAGTCAGTAGTGCTTGGCTAGCATGCGCCGCAAATGCTAAACGTTGTAAGCGTTTTGGCGCATGAAGGCTGGATTTGCCAACTCTCCCGAAATGCCAAATATGAATGCCAAACTATTATTGGAGGATCAATTTTGAACTTTTTAGCAAAATATGGGAATGCAAACCCAAATGGCAAATTGTTGGAGCTGCTCTATTAGTTGCAATTAAAAGAGTAGGATGGCAAGCTCTGATTGGCGTAATTAAAGGACAGCTTACTTTAGTTTTTAGAGTTAACAAATGAAGGGAGATCGGCTACTGATGATTGATATAATCAAAGGACTTTACATAATCTGTACTCAAGTCCTTATATTCGTGGACTAATATTTTCAAATGTGGGATAATCAGTTTGCAGCGAATCATATTGTTGGCGATTTAAAAGCTGTGTTGGGAAAGATGCAAATATGCTACAAAAAGTGCGAGACGGCCAAACTATATACTATATATTTGCCACTCGTATAAACTTATCAAGGAAGGCCGCATTTCTTTAATGAACATTTTGGATGGATAAAGTATAATAAATTATCGAGAAAGACCACATTTCTTGTAATGAATGTATTATGGATGGATGAAGTATATACCAGGACTTGTAGGAATGCCATACTGATTCATTATATATATTTTTATCTGAGTTGCAATTATGCAATTAGGATGCTAGCTCTAATCAGCTTATGCAATTAAAGGATTGGGACGTAGCGAGAAAAAGCATCTCAAAAAGATACACAACTTTTTATCACAAAAAGTTTAGAAAGAGAAAAAACCCATAGACTCTCTAATCACATCCTATCTTTCTCGCTCTCCACACACACTTTTGGAGGGCTACATGACTCCCATAAATATAATATATGGTAAATGTCTCATGATTTTTTTTCGAAATTTATGATCACTAGAATACAGAAATCAAAGAGTTCTGTTGAAGACACGCAGACATACAACGACAGAATATTTATTGAATAGCTCTCTAAATAGAGATTTATTTAGAAAGTGAAATTTAAGTCTCTTGGAGTCGGTCAAATATAAGCCTTTTATATTTTGTGGACATATTATAAAGTATTGGAAGTCATTACATTTCTGAACGTAGAGAGTATACTTGGAAGGAACCAATAAGGGATGTACTATATATTGAAAGAATTCCTGTCTGAAACAACGTAGAAAATAATACGTACGTACTTTAGGATAGGAACAATACAAATGATAGCGATGAACTTGACTCGAACACGATAACGATCGCATCGATCTATCCACGGGCCTGACTTTTGTTTATTTTTCCGATAGCTTATCACTCATTAGGTCAGAACAGCTCCAGGTTCCACCCTGCAATAATCCCTGCATCATGTATGTCAGCAAGCAACAGCAAGTTGGGTTCAGAGAACTGCTTATATATATATTAATTTCTTGGCACCGGAACTGCATGTATACATTGCGTGCTCTGACCGACCATCGACGATCCATCTGTCACTTACTACGTTGCTTTCGTCATCACGTAGATTCCTCCGATCCTTGCACTTTTTGCAGCAGCACATTGAGTTCTTCCCAATCCAATCTTCTTTCAATTGATGGATTGAATGGGATTGACTATGATGACGCCACAGCTGCCTCCCCTTTCTGCAGGATCCACAGAATCATTTGCCCCCTTTCCTAGGATAGGAAGCCAGAAGGATGACGACGAGCCCGCATGGAATGGGAGGTGAATTGGATCAATGGGACCCTTGCCAAAAGGGCGCCCAAAAAGGGGTCACCGCAACCTTATTTACTTGCTCGCTTGAGTCATCACCTCAGGATCGGACATCTGGTCGGGTCCTTTTGTATCGTGACGTGTATAGTTTACTCATGCAAGCACTCCATCTCTGCAAACGGAAATCTCTATTATCTATGGCTTTTCATTATATATATAAATAAATATGTTTTTAATAATGTTTTTACATATGAATTTAAAAAGTGAATCCTGACAAGTCAATGACAAAGAAAGTCTTGTAAGTTGTAATCTCCAAGTTACCTTTTGACTGATTGGATCACGTAGTATCTTTTTGCACTTCTGGTGAGTAAACTCACCTTCAATCATGTCTCTTGATCTGCTTCACAAGTCATACCTTCGGCAACCAAGTCAAATGTTCCTCATAATGAATTCAAATGCATACTACTAGCATGACTTTCGTTGGAAGAAGAATGCTGGACTTCTTTCAGACTTGGCACCAGCCGAATGTCAAAGGAAACTTCATACAGCAACAAACATACATGTAGTTTATTCAGTACGTAGATGCCGACTACCTGCTCATGCTTGCTTTTATTTTATTTTTACTTTTGATCACAGCTACATGCGTGGCTGTGCAAACGTACAAACTTACAACACTGCTTGAGCAAAACTTGGGGATTGCCATAGGCTCTGTAATCTACCACACTGGTTCCATAAACAATGTAATGGCAGCTCGGTTTGATCACAGAGAGCCAGCCTATGTCAAAGGCTGCGTACAACAATGCTGAGATTCAGGTATTCCTCATCAGAATGGGCAGATGCCCTGTTGTTCGGCCGGCCTAAACCTCTCTAAAAAGCTCAACTTTTATACAGACAATAATGTTATATATGTAAACAACAGCCTGTGCCCATAACTCCCATAAGGGGATCGAATTTCTCCCTAACGTATGTACAACAAAGAAGGCAGGTAAGGCACCAGACATACAATCTCCTTGCAGTGGTCTGATCACTGGTGAGCAGATACCGTTTCCGTGTTTCTATGACCTTTTTGCATGGCATAGTGGCACCTACAAATCATAGGTCAATTTCTGTAAGTTCAGACTTCAGAAAAATGCATAACCGCAATCAGTCTTGAAGTTTCTAATTCCACAAACAAGTTACATTATACATGGATACGCCATTGCCCTTTTGCTAAATAAGTGCTAAATTTGTTCCTGGATGCACCCTTCTCATTGACACTGCCAACAAGTCTCCACGCGTTTCTGCCAGACTGCATTTCTAATGCAAAGGTTGTTGCTACGTGCTGATGTCGACTACTCCACTGACTTTTTGCAGCATGCTTGGGAGCTCTGTTTAGATTGATTGAAGAATTAAGTGAAACTGATGCAATTTCTCAATCCCACTAAACGAGAATGGTCTGAATTCATACATAAATTTTTTCATTTGAATAGCACATAAATATGAACCTAAAATATAGAACTTCCGTTTGAGTAGATTTTTTAACATACCTCCAAGGGAGATGATCAAAAAAGGAACATGCGAGGTGTCACAACAAGGTCCATAAAATTCTTTTTCGACAAGCAAACGCTTTGTAACCTTTGTTCTTTTGGCGTGTTACAATTGTCTTCTGCAATGGAGAAGCATCTTTCTTTACTGGAACAACATGAACAACAAGGCCAGGAAGATAAACCTCTGGTAACTGTCCTTCAGATGAGCTTATTGTAACGATGTGATCATCAGAAGCAGACACCAGTCCAGGGGACCATCATCATTTGAATGAGGTGCTCCACACGCATTCTCATACAAGCCATCTTCTCGAAACTGACTGTCTATGTGTGCATTACCTTCTCCACAGTGAAAATCCATAAAAACGGCAGGAAGCAACTATGGATTTCCTTCCATCACTAACAGTAGTCATTCTAGATCTGCCCAACTCCTCATGTTAATGCTGCTGTGGAGCTTACTCCATGTTTTGAGTATTTATCAAGCAAGATATTAAGCTTGGCCAAAGAGAAATAAACCTCCCTCTAACTGTATGCATTGGATTCCTTCCATCGTTTGATCATTACTTAGCTCAGACTCACTAACCCGTCTGCAGAGCCCCAAAAGCAGAAGCACAATGATATAGTGCATTTTTATCGCCTGTTCTGGCACTCATGATTCCACCAACTAGTTTACCAACTTTTTAGCAGAATTGGGGGAAGTACCCTTGAAAGAGTTGTCACAGCTGAGCTACGCAATCTAATTACTGAATTCATGGATAATCGTGCAGAAAATTCATCATTATGGATATACTGTAAAGTAATGGACAGTTTATCAGAAACCCCTCACGTTGCTGTTAACATTGACAAATAAATTACTACACAGTAAATTCCACTGTAAAATGTTTTTGGTTTCACCTGGTAACAAATCGTGAGCAGGAAAAATCTGGCTACGCACATAATCCACACATGGTGCGGCTCCATGCACGCATACACATGTAATTTTGGGAAAAAGCCCGTAAGGTGTTTTATGATACAAAAATGGGTCATTTATATGAAAAATATATTTCAGGAACAATACAAGAACCAAGCTATGCATTCCAGAAACACCTTCAGCTTCCATGCTTCATTTACTGCTTAATCACTGAGCATTTTGCATATTTTACTTAAACATTGTAAATTAGGGGGCTATTTTGTTCTGGCAAGCAAGGCTTTTTGTATAACCTAATGAGCTCATCTTTCCTCCATTTCAGTGATATTTCATTTCAGTAGAAGAAGTCATACAAGACCCTCTAGATGGTGGTTACCTCATCTAGTTGCCCAAAAGGCGTCCATCACCTCATCCAAGAAAGTAAATCCTAAAAACATTCTTAGCAGGCGGCTCATCCCATCAGCCGCATAAATCTCAAAGTGAACTCAATAATCATTATTCCCAATGGGCATGTGTCCATATCTGTTCAAAGTGAAACAGCTAAATGGACAAACTCTATTTTATAACTAAAATATGACAAACCTCATCAGGTGGCTTGAGATAATTTCGCTGTACATTGAAAAATAACAAACTTTTACCTAATACCAAGAAGTGCAGCTACAGAACCTCCTAAAGAATGTCCAACAATTTTGAATATTGTATCCATGGCACTCACAACCATCCCCAAGAAGAGAAGATAAGAATCCGTTTCTCTGTATTCGACTTATCTGCATGCAGTTACATGATAGTTAATATGTTATGGTGCCCAGTGCATTTTTTAAAGAATAAGGTGACAGGGCAAAAATTGTACCATAGTTAAAAGAAATATTTATTGTAGTAGCAATTGAGGTATTCTTTTGTTTGTAGTTAATCAGCACTAGGTTCTGGCCTATAGTACTTCGAAATTAGATAAAGAAAAAGAAAAGGAAACATAGATAATTTTACATGATTTGCATACAAAAGATGATAAAAAAAAAAATGATGCAGTTGCCTTTCTTTTTGCGTTCGCAATGAAATTGCTTTTCTCTTATTTACCTTGATGTATGGGATGCCCCTCAAGCCTCTGCATACAGCCCGGAGCTGATTCAACAATTCC
Source organism: Hyparrhenia diplandra (assembly GCA_015847255.1). NCBI lineage: Eukaryota > Viridiplantae > Streptophyta > Magnoliopsida > Poales > Poaceae > Hyparrhenia > Hyparrhenia diplandra. The sequence goes on along the minus strand of JADLZK010001164.1, from coordinate 3,285 downwards.
AGCATGTCCATAGTGTGGAGATGAGAGAACAGCATTCTTCACTTGAGGAGACAGATGATCAGGACTGCAATAGAACAAATCATCTCATCAGATTTGTTCAAAGATGTTCTGAAGACCACAGTTACTCTTGATCAATTTCCTAGAGTTTTTTTTTTTTTCAGATTCATTCAGCCAACGAGTAGGTATTATATGGTCTAAAAATTTTAACTGGCACATCTTAAAACCGCCTACCTGTGGTCATTGAATGGTGTAAATGTGCAACCTGGATTATGTGTGCCCTAACTGGTGGACTATACAAAATCTTGTACATGTCAGAAGAACATCTACCTTGTTTACAGCCCATTAGACTTGTTTCTAGAACATAAATGCAAAGGAGGTTGTCTGATAACATGAATCACAAACCCAGTTAGTCATATACTTGTTCATTTGTATGCCTTTTTGCAAAAAAATCTACAATTAACTCTAAATAAGGTTTTTGAGCCCCTCAAAAAATCTCTTGTAAATAAGTTTCAGTACACAGTAAATAAGGCAAAAAGTATAGTGAGTTACTTGATCAATCCATCCAGGTCATCTATATTAAGAGAACATTCCTTTTGCCACAAGCCATCAGTTAAAGACATCTTCTGGTGTCTCAGTGTCCACGGATAGCAATGACTACTGTACCAAATAATGTAAGACAACAACAAAATAGGCCACCCCGCGTTTTATTGCAAATAGGTGAAAGAAGATACCTGATCATGACAAAGCTGCAAAACTACAGATTGTATAGGGCATGTGATGTGATTACCTGGTTAACACGACCCTTCGAGGACTTAAAGGGGTTACATTGGCATACTTTTAGAAAGCAGCTGCATGCCCTCTCCACCAATTATCACCTTCAAGAACTGGTCTTCTGCAGAAGTAAGGTTTTAAATGTGTGTGTGTGGAAATTGTTGGCTTCTATGAATGCAGTTTTTTAAGAATGCAAAGGAGAAAAGAAAACAACCCTATGAGCAATCATATGCCCTCTCACCAATCACATAATGGAAATTTTCACAAACAACAAGAGTAAAGAGCAACCTCAAACTGAGAAAGCATGAGTTATCCTTTTTTTGCAGAGATTATCAGGCACCACTGAAGCATTCCACCCCTGGTGACTACATCATATAAAAGTAATTGGTGGCAACAGCATATTTTAAGGACTCAAAAACTTACCCAGCACGAAGTCCATATGGGGTCAAAAACCTGCCTATTGAGCTAGCCACACACACAAGGAAAACATAAGAAGGATTCCTTCCAAAATCAAGCAGTGGGCCCTGGAAGCATAATATGTTCAATATATCTGGCAAGAACTGATATGAGACAGAGCAAAGGTTTAGGCAATAACTGTATAGGCAGTTTCAGCAAATGGATGAAAGAGAATAGCCTCGGATGAGATCTTGAGGAGCCACTAGTTCTTTGAAATAATTGTGGGGATGACTTAGATTTTTGCAGTGATAGTCCTGAAGGAAAAATCATTTAGATGCGCATGATAAATAGTAGTATAATGAAACGTACGTTGTCAAGCTTAAAATAAGTTCCATTTTCTTTATTGACCATGGAAAAATAATTTAAGTTCCATTATGGTTTCTCTAAATGCCAATATGATTTAGCATGTTCATGATATAGCAAACGGCAGCTTCTATATAATTTTAGCTGATCACTCCATCTAATGTAACTGTGATCTTAATCATACTTATCATGATGCTTGTGATTTTATCCATTAGGAAATATAATCACATATATTCAACAAGACTGAACAGAGGTGGGTTTTGTATTGCAAGTAAATGAAAAAAACTAAACCTGCTACATGAGTTCAAGATGACCAGTTCCAGATGCCGATGCAAGCCAGGTAAGATCACCCGCCAATAACTTTGCCACAACACATATATCATCATTCCAACAACACACACCTAGCGATGTTAAGACAGCCATTTAGATTGTTCAAGTATCAATGCCAATGCCATTAGGACTAAGGACAAAGAATGTGGAGAATACAAGAACATACGAATATTTAACACGCCTAAAGGCAGTATTAAGACCTCACGGATTTACGATCAAACACCTCTCCCTGTAGTGAGCCCTCCACTTCAATGGAATGCATAAAATGATCTCCACCTTAGTACATCAGAACCAGTAGTAGCACATTGAACTATAGCTGCCACCCACATACGGACAAGAAAAGCTATTAACAAGATGCGCCTCTTGGGGATTTTGTCCTGATAAAATCCTACATAATGGTCATCAGCACTAAAAATATGTCCATCCTTATATTTATCAGACTCACTTTGACAATAATAAACATCTGAAGCACAAGGGCATAAGAAACAGAAGAAAGAGAGTAAAAAGAAAAGTGAATTCCTTAATAAAAAATTTAATGAAAGAAAATGCACGATGGCACATATATAATCCTAAAGACACCAAAATAATTCCAGGATCCCAAAGATATATCACTGTAAGTCTCAACAAACATCTTATCCAATCCAATCCAGCAAAAAAAATAGTTTGTGCCATTGTGCATGTACCTGAAAAGCACTGTTTTGACGACCCTCCATCCAAGATATACATCCTTTAAGACAATACACATCAAATAAATTGCTACCACAGTAAACTGTGTAAAGTACAGTAATGATCATTCCAAACCTTGTCCAATTGTAAAGCTATCTCTTGTAATGTAGCTGTTCACATGAAGCTCAGATACTATTGCAATAATGTATATGCATTATAAGTATTAAACATTTAAAATGCTAAGGTGAAGAAAAAACTACCAGCAATGCAATTCGCTCCATGCTGAGTGAAGATAAAACTACCAGGAAAACTCAACAGCATGGCTTATAGCAAGTTCAGAACACACATCACTTTTAAGAGAGAGGAGTCGTTGAGGACATTGTAATTCTAATGAATAACTACCAATGATCCTCCCATGAATCATGATATATATGAGACAACGACGCCAAAAGATTCAGATATGCCTAATGTTGCAAGCTGCATAAAAAGTGAATGTATGAACACAACCCTGGCACTGCTGCCATACTTGCTGAGATATCTCAGGCTCCCAATGTCCATGACCACCAAGCGCACCGCACGATCCTCACGCACTCGGCATCCCACATTCCCGCGAGGTGTGGTCTGGAAACCAGCAATTTGCAGGGTCGAGGAAACTTGCGTCCCATCCGGCCATCGATGCCGCTGCCAAGCAATCTCCTACACATGCTATTTTGAACAATTAATTACGTACTTCGCATTTTAGGGATCAGTATTAACATG